>PNEQ01124160.1:0-14913 GCA_003012365.1 Medauroidea extradentata | reverse complement strand
AGCTGATATATCGTCGGTATACTGCCAAAAGTGATTAAGTCATAAATGCTATTTCGTTTAAAA
Source organism: Medauroidea extradentata (assembly GCA_003012365.1). NCBI lineage: Eukaryota > Metazoa > Arthropoda > Insecta > Phasmatodea > Phasmatidae > Medauroidea > Medauroidea extradentata. The sequence continues at coordinate 14,850 of PNEQ01124160.1, read as the reverse complement.
ACAGTAATAAATTGTAGATATTAACAAAAATGTGGTATGTTACTATACTGTGACACAACAGTACGAAACGACGAATAGACTTTAAACTTGGGCAATTGTTCGAGAACAACATATACATATTCCTAACATTTATATAATTTTATTTCATTTTGACATTGTCACTTTTGGCAGTAAACCGACGATATATCATCTCACTAATCTCAGGTTTGGGGCACCAAATACGTTTCCGCGAAACCTTAACTCTCTGAAACTTTGTAATGTCAATAAAGTTAAAGTGAATATTTTGACAATATATAATTGAGGGCACCGTCACCAATGGTTGTGCATAGGGTAAACAGATGTTTCTCATTCGATTAACCTCTTACCTTAGATGTCTGTAACTACCATAGAACGTCAAATTGGCAGTTTTATAAATAAGGCCCAGGCGAAGTCGCTGTTAGTGGCAGGGACAAACTTCAGACTGCTTTTCGCGTGGACAGCTATAGCTACTTATCCTGCTGCAGAATTAGTTCAACTAGCCGCTTGGACATTTTAACACTTGATGACTGAAGTACCAATCTTGTGTTTTTCAATTAAAGTAAATATTATCAGTTACGAATAATACTCGCGAGCAAAGCCGCGGGGGACTGCTAGTTCAGTATAAAAACAAATTCATTAGCAGCAACTATTTGCGTTTACTGCTTCAGGACACACAACGTATAAATCTTCAAACTAACGTTTTAGCAACAGAATAGAGATGAATCGTTCTGTCCGATTAGTAATAATGAATTTTGCATTAGTAACGCAAAATACAAACGTATTTGCTATTACATACCAATAATTTGTAATAAAGCCAATTTTCTCGAATTACTTTCTATAAAAATGTACGTTATTTTATTTGTAATAAACTGAAATTTTTTAGAATGTTAAATATATTGAATAAAAGCTCTACTTTTAAATGTGATAACTGCCTCTTTTACTACTGCAGCCTCGATGATATTAGTATGAATACTTACATAACAAATAGTACAAAGTTAAAAATATTATATTTGAGTTTCAATGAGTTAAGATACCTTTAAAAACCGTAATATAGACATAATGTGAATTAGCTTTCATGCATTTATTATCAATTGTTGAAAATGTGCCTTTAAGTAAATAATATATATATATATATATATATATATATATATATTTATTTATTTCCGGTTGTATGTAGGCCTACGGCTATTTTGTGGGAGAGTCAAAATTCTTAAATTAATTTTAAAAAATTGTAGATTTCAAACTCTATCTTTAGTGAAATTAAGGATGTTGCATTAATTTTCTATTCAATATTTGATTTTGTAAATTATTTATGTTCGATAATGTATACTTTTGTACATAGCCCTATAATCAGTTATTGAATGTTGAATACGTTATAATAAATACAAAATGTAGAGATAAAATCAAAGTGAAGACAAACCAAGCTATAATTCGTAGTCAGGTCGTTGAGCTAGACGGAGCGGCGCCGCGCGCCAGAGATATTCTGTCTTCAACCTGCCGCCAAAACAACAACGATTCACGAAACTCGTCAAGAGGGGCATAAATGTTGATTTTATACTATCATTTCTGTTTCGTCCACTGATACCCCCCATCTATCTCGTAAAACAAAAAAGTTTCTCGCTTACTATATTTTACCCTGCATTTCCCGGTCAAAAATTGTCATGCCATTATTAAACTTTTTTTTATATAGTAAATAACTGTCATAAAGAAAATTAATGAATAGCGTCATTGACAAGATAGTTCAATTATACTCTGTAATTTTTTAAAAGTCGATTGACCGAATAGTTTTCAATTGGTGATGAGTTAGGTTTCTGTGATTTTTCGGGCGCGCGAGCATGACTTCGCTAGCGGTACCTGCGAAAGACCCAAAATGGCGGACGATAGTACCTAGTCTTTATAGAGGCCTAATCAGGCAACAGCTTAGACTTCTCAGTTCTAGACATGTACAGGCTGAAGCCGAATATCCATTTGCTTATAACAGTACAAACGTGCAGCACGCGATATCACCCCGACTTGTTTTCCTATTTATAACTGGTTTGCAGACGTCAAATGTGTGTTAAAACCGCTCTCGTCTAGCTACAGAAGGAATACGTTATTGATAGAGCCGCGATTTTATGGCGAAAAGATGTTTGCAACATTTGGTTTCGATGCGTCATGTGCACACCTGCATCTCTGCTACATCGTCTGTGGTTGGATGATTTTACTCTCACTGGCCTTGGCAAATTACGGACGTACGGAATCACAATAATCTTATTCTGATTGGTGCAGTCAAATGAAAAACGTGTCTGAACATAGACACGCTGCCAATAACCTTGAAACAGAACTAATGTGCACGAGAGACACTGAAACAAAGTGGGGCAAAAATATTTTCGCGACAAAATCGTGGCCCTAGTTATTGACGTTCAACCTGACCTATCATCACTACGCGAAATAATTGTGCTCTGGATTGCCCCAGTTTGTTTCAGTGTCTGCATACATGCATCTCTGCTTCGTGGTCAGTGATAGGATATTATAACGCCCATCGTCTTTGCGTTGTATCCACAAATCACAAGCATGTGGTGTCACAATTAACCTTGTTATGATTGGTACAATCCAGTAAGCGACACCTCTGCACGAAGACATTCTACCTGTAACAATGAAGAGATACTGATGTGCACGTAAGTAACTGACACAAACTGGGGGAAAACATCTTTTCATAAAATCTTACGGTCCCTGTTGTCTATGTGTGACATAATTGAACGGCGCCATATTGCAACCCATAACATGCTATGCCTAGATATGACGGTTTATCGCAGGAAAACTTGACTGTTTGCTGGGTTTCAACGAACGTTAAACTTACCAGAAGATTACTGGCTTTCACTGTCCGTGGAGCTGTTGTCCTATTTGACTGAGCCAATAAGAATCCCGCTATTGTAATATTTGATGCCTGTTATTGGTCTGCAGTACGGCCGTAGAAGAATAGGTCGGGACACTCGCCTGGATATTTGACCCCCTTGTTGTTTGGCTGTAGTTCACCAAGTTACCGAGAATATTGTGTTTTATTGGCGCTGATGTTACGGCGGTCGGACTAAACTCCTCCCACTTCCTTTCCGCTAAGATAAACAATTTATCAAAACGTATTTTTTATCAATTTATGAAATACTTTCTTCGCTCATAAATTTAAGAAAAGGCTCCAGCAATCTTTATTTGCATTATAAATTTAACAATGGGGAAAAATGGACGGAGATATTGAGTCCGACCGCCCGGATTACAGCGCCAAAAGGTACGACATCCTTTGTAACTTGACGAACTACAGCCAAACAACAAGGGGGTCAAGCAAAATACATTGGTAGATAGGCGAGGGTCCAGACCTGTTCTTCTACGAACGTGATCTGCAGACAACTACATTGTGTCATACGTACATAATTCAATAATAAGTGTTGCAGTTAAATACAGCGCTTTCAAGGGTATCTTGACACAAAACATTTTCGCGATATACCATCATTAGAGACATGCAAAATTCGCGTTATATTCTGACAGCTAACTAGACTCCAAGTGACTATAGGCTCATTCGACGTCTCTCGCTGGCCGATATTGCCGTGACTTGCCGTGGAGAATGCTTACTACAGTAGAGGGGTCAATCTCTGTAAAGACGTAACACACGTAAGTGACAACACATAAAAGTTCGTGGCCAATTTAACCGCAGATTATGCTCTGTTATGTATAGGAAAGTGAAGTTTAGTCTGCTAGCAAATGATAACGCGAATTTTGCATGTCTCTAACCATCGTCTCTAGCTATGCCCTATACCAAAGTTTTTTTTTTTTGGTTGAAATGATTACTCTCCCCATCCTCCTTCTCCCACATCACCCAAACCGGCTAAAATACACAATTACTTATCTTCGACTGCAATATGTAAGCGTTCAATTTGGCCGTGTGACGAAAAGGCAGCGCAACAGTCTACTTTTTTTATATCGTAAATTTTAATGATGGCTTCTCTGGTAATATGGAGTGAGTGAAAAATTTTGGTCAGCGCTTAACAACAAGGTCTTCAGCGCTAGTGAGGGGTAACATGATGTGAGTATGGAGCAGCGCCGGAATGAATGGGCGGGGGAAACGGGAGATTCCGAAAAACCCGCCGACCAGCGGCATCGTCCGGCACGATTCCCACATGCGAAAATCCGGGGACCGACCCCGCCGTGAATCGAACCCGGATCGCCTTGGTGGGAGGCGAATGGTCTGAACATTCGGCCCCCGCGGCCCCTGGTACCATGGAGAACATCAAGAAAATATATTAACACTGGACGTATTGTGGGACATACGCTGTACTAATTATTCGCACTTTAACATAATATGTTTTACAATCAGTTCTTAATTTTTTTTTAACGAAGACACTTTTGTATCACACACACAACTCTTATCACAAATTATTTCCGATTATTTCATTGCAACATATATAAATATTTGCATTTTTTCAATGCAACCAAATTCCTCACAAATTAACGTTTTAAGAGCATTACAAATTGCCTGGCAAGAACTTTCTAAAACTTTGTAAAATTCATCCGAAGGATTTTTTTCCCCACGTAAAATTCGCTGGTCACATAAACACTGAAGTCAGTTTCTTCTAACTGGCAAGTTTAATTGGAATATTTAGCCCACTTTATGATTTGTGACATGGTTCACGAAAGGCGTTCCGTGTTTTCGGAAATTCACCGGTTGATTCATCAGCGGTTGAAACACCAGTGTACACAGGCTGAGGCCATTGCCAAACATCAGGTTAAAAGTTTTTTTTTTTCCGTTACGAATTAAATAGGATGAATTTATTGGAGTTATTTAACACTATACAGCGATATAAATCTAAATTAAACACTTCGGTAGCATATGTAATAATAAATACAGTTTATAACAGAAATGTACAAATAACATAAACTATTTATTTTTGCGAAACCTAAATATTTTAAAATAAAACAATTTTCCAAGCAGAACAAAAATATAAATTTGCATTCTTTGAGCTGACAGTCCAGAATTATATAATTTGTTTCAAAAGTTTTTGTGAGATTGTGTTCGAAAATTCACCGTTAAAGTACCGGTACATATACACCAACAGACTCGCTGGGTTTTCAGGTCGGTTGCACCGGTAGATACATCGATTCAACCGGTTTAGAGCGAAACTGATATTTACGAACATCTGGTGTACACCGGTGGTAGCACTGGTGAAATTTCGAACTCGTGTGTAGAAACATACCAGTGCAAAAATTGTCCCAACTTGCAAACAGTCACGGACGTTGGACCCGTAAAAATTCATCATTTTATATTTGTGCTAAATACTGTTCAAATTTTGCACTTCATTTTCCCAAATAAAACACCGCAACCAAATTCAACACAATTCCACACGCGGTGAAAAAATCACCGAAAAATGAACGCGCTCTTGTTTTACATACGTGCCATGCTGGCAACTTAACAATGCTTGTTTACCCCAATATTCAGCGGAAAGTCAACAATCAAGAAAAAAATCCTGTTCAGCCTTCTCTTTAATTTTCAGTTATTATTCGTAAATCTTCTCATACATTTTACTAAGCGCATACATGATAAAATTGTATTTAAAAAATAGCTTTTTATTTACAAATTGAGTCTTCCACACAAATTTCACACAGGCATACATTCCACGCAATATTCCACAAGTCACATGAAATGTCACACATTTTGGCAACACTGGCAGCGGCGTACGTGCCGTATGGCGCCTGACGCGATGGCAAGTTTCCCACAGCACGTGAGAGCCATCTCGTAATAAGACGAGGTAACCCATCCGTGGGAACATTACTATCCGCAGTGGCGGCCGTCGATCACTATCTCACGCTGCTCCTTTGTTTTATTGAGAACGTGACTAGATAGACTTAATTTTTTTTTCTGAAAGCGCTGAGATAACTGACGACCATGGCTGATGCTGCTATAGGTCATTCGGGATAAAGTCAGCACTTTGAAATAATCACTAGCCGTTGCTGCATATAATTTAACACTGACAACAGTTACATTATCGCTTGCACAGTTGGCAGCGAATTATCGCATGTAGTTCCGTGTATTTTATTTTTAAATACAACACTACTGAAAGAACATCAAATGGAATCGACCTCTCCGTATTTAATATGCTTTAAAGTATTTATTTATTATATTATTAACATACTTACTACCTGTATAATTTTACTTAATTAACACCAGCACAAAGTAACGCACCCGGGCTGTTCTACTTTAATAGGCGTTAGTAAATTGCGTCTAGTGCAGCAGTGCTCCGCGCTGCTGACGTAGTTCAAAATTACACCGACAGGTGGCATCAGAGACAGGTTTTCGCCACTTAGCTTGGAAGCATTGTTGTGTTTGTCCATTGCGCAAAAAATATGGGTTTATGATAAAACACATACAAAAGTATTAGAAATTAATGTTTTCTCATTGGTAATCTGTAAGTTGTCAGGTGTTACGATCTCCTATGTGAGTATCTCGATTTAGAAAGGGGAAATTTTTTCCCCACACATTAAGAAAATATGTTACTGTTTTTGCTGAGTGCGTCGTTGTTCATGGCATTTTTTTAGTGACAATTTTTGAGTTACAAATTCGATTTTAATGTGTACATATTTGCGAGATTCATAAAGCTCCGATCACAATCGACATGGCGCAAGTAGAAAGCGTACCATGAGCAAGTGAATATCTGTGATACGAATGGTGGCGTTCACAATGAATACTTGGCATGACTTACATGGCGTAACTGGCTTGACATGGCGTTAAAGATGGTCATCTCTGAGTTTTCTACACCTAGTTTTTCATGCCGGGCAATAAGAATGTGAAACGTCACAAGAGCTGGTGACGCGAAAATTTTAATCCAATACCAAATTAGTTCATTTCTTGTTGATTATTTTCTGATTGGTCAGGAAACAAAATATTTACTGGTGATTGTGTGTAAGTTATGTTATTTATTTCATGCCGATTGTGAACGGGCCTTAACGGCAAAAGTGCAGGCTGCGTGTCATATAAATTAGAGTCGATGCACAGACACCAGTAGTAAAACACGTTAACTCGCCGGTATTTATAACTGCGATTACGATTGGTTATAAATGTTATCCAATACCCGTGTATTTAATAAGTAGATAACAGTTGATAACATTTGGGCCAACGTAATGTAGATGCAAACATTGTACAAGTTTACATAAATAAAAGCACGTGGCAATGTTTATGTTTACATGCGGCGGAAAGAAATTACTCGGGGCTTTTTCGAGTGCTCACTTTATTCTGAATCACCTATAGCCAGCAATTGACGAGTTAGATGTTGGGGTCTGGGTTGAAGGCTACACACTTCCTGAGAGAACTGATAGGTTGAAGGTGAGACAGTCTCAGCAGTAGCAGACGATACAAGTTAGCGGGCCGTGTGACGTAAGCAATCAAGTTTTAGTTCGTCTGTTGTTATCAGTTAAGATATATTTCGCACACGAATAAACAATACTGCAAAAGAAAGGGGGAAAAAAACGACTTCGCGCAGGGTCACATAGCGTACGAACTACGACTGCCGCGCATCATTCCAACAGCGCGCAGCGGGCGGATGCCAATCAGCAGCGACCAGTGCGGCCAACTTATTTCCGGCTTCCCGCTAAACTTGACGGAGTGCAGTGTTGCCGAACTGTGTGGAATTCCACAAAATGTACGTAATTTCAGGTGTTCTGCGGAAGTCTTCGTGGAACGATTAGTTGTGTGGAATTTGTGTGAAACGCTAAATGTTAAATGCAAATTTGTATGTTAATTTTTGTAAATATTTTTATAATAAATACGTGTGGTTTCATGTAGCAGACCATTAACGAACTATCGTTTAAAGTAAAACAAAAAAGACTGGCTGTAATGGAATGCTAATTATTAGGCTTACCTATTACGTTAGAAAACAGCATCTACATTTAACCTGATGTTTCACTTTTCGCAAAATAATTGGTGCGAGCTCACCGTGTCAAGTTGTTAACTTTGCACTTCTGAAAAAAAAAACCTCATGAGTTTGTTGAGATCTTCACTGTGTGTGCAATTGTGTGAAATTTAGTTGTGTTGTCTGTGGACTTTTGGAGTGGTTGCAAATAATACATAACATTAATTAATTTTTTTCTGGCACTTGGTGACAAAGATAACAGTGCGTAAGTGTTTAAAAAGTTGCAAACATACTTTTTAAGGTGTAAGTCAATTTTTATTTTTAAAGAACAAAATCAACCCAATAGTACGTTTAACGTCACGGAGTATACATCTATATAACTCTTTTGTAGTACAAATTCTGATTTTTTGTAAGCGTGAGATTAACAGAAAAATATTTTCAGGGTCATTTCGATAACACCTGTAATATTTTGCCACAGTAACCTATTTGTTAATTTTCATAATGGCTCAGCTTTAATTTTAACAGTCATAATAATTAAGTAACAATTGAGAATACATAATTTTTCCTGTGCCGCTGAACATTGTGTCCGGGTCTGGTTGTAAAATGTTTAAATAATTTAGTTTCAACTGTCGTAAATAATGTGTATCGACACATGTCTGGCACTATTTTCAAATTATTTCTATTTGAAAATTTCCCTTGGAATCTTGATATAATTTATTTTCCTTCTTTGAATTGTTAACCACAGAGTAACGGCATTTCATATTCGCAAATAGAATGTCACTGACTGAAATTGCAATGAACATACATATTTTTTTTTGCAGTAGTGACATGCCTATTTGACAGATTCTCTACCAGAGGGGGGGGGAATATAGGTATTTGTACCCACCCTAAATTGTATTATTTAAAAATATTACAATTTCTGTCAGCTGTATTTTCAGATATTTAGTCTCAAAAACCACTTAAATATCTCAAATTTGCACACTAAAATCCAAAATTTCCCGGGGGTGGATCACCTGACCCCTCCTACCCCCCTTTAATAAGTCATTATAGGAAAAAACCCTGAACTTAATCACTGTCAACGATCCTGTTCTCCTCCCTCTTTGTTTATTTCAAGATTACCTTCCGCCGCGCCGGTACTGTTCTCTACAGTAATATTAACGAGTATCAGTCGCATGGTATTTCCCACGTGGCAATGTTATTGTTGACGTTTAGCGGAAGAATACATAGTTGGTGTGAAAACAGAGCCAAGCTAGAAGCAGGGCTTCCAGAAAGTATCAAGTTGTACGGCGGGCATATCTTTAGTCGGTGAATATGAATCGTGGCTGTAGCCTAGTCCAAAATATTTTTTCAAAATTATTTTAATGTCATGCTTGGTAGTTATTTTTTTACATTGGTACAAAAATCCTAAGACATTTTTGATAGAAAAAAATTAAGAGTAGCCATACAATTTACAATTCTATTTAGTCGTTTTGCACAACAATGCACCATAACCTTGCAAAGAAAAAAAATATGTTGCTCGATTTTAGCTTATTTAAAAAAAATTGGTTCTATTTGGGTGGAAAAATCTGAATAACTACGAAGTTTATTGCAACAAAAAATTAGCTACAAACTACATTACATTTGTAACAAAACAGTATATGGTTTCTTCTATATATAGATTACCTTGCTTTAAAAAATATATTTTCAAAATCACTGTAAAACTACCAGTTGTAGCCTTGTGGGTATTGAAATAAAAAAACGTATTTCAATAAATTATTCTCAATATCACTGTAAAACTACCAGTTGTAGCCTTGTAGGTATTGTAATAAAAACTTATTTCAATAAATTATTTTCAATATCACTGTAAAACTACCGGTTGTAGCCTTGTAGGTATTGTAATAAAAACGTATTTCAACTAATTATTTTCAATGTCACTGTAAAACTACCAGTTGTAGCCTTGTAGGTATTGTAATAAAAAACTTATTTCAATAAATTATTTTCAATATCATTGTAAAACTACCTGTTGTAGCATTGTGGGTATTGCAATAAAAAAACGTATTTCAATAAATTATGTTCAACACCACTGTAAAACTACCGGTTGTAGCCAGTAGGTATTGTAATAAAAAACTTATTTCGATAAATTATTTTCAATATCACTGTAAAACTACCGGTTGTAGCCTTGTAGGTATTGTAATAAAAAACTTATTTCAATAAATTATTTTCAATATCACTGTAAAACTACCTGTTGTAGCCTTGTGGGTATTGCAATAAAAAAACGTATTTCAATAAATTATTTTCAATATCACTGTAAAACTACCAGTTGTAGCCTTGTAGGTATTGTAATAAAAAACGTATTTCAATAAATTATTTTCAATATCACTGTAAAACTACCGGTTGTAGCCTTGTAGGTATTGAAATAAAAAACTTATTTCAATAAATGATTTTCAATATCACTGTAAAACTACCGGTTGTATCCTTGAGGGTGTTGTAATATAGAACTTATTGTGATAAATTATTTTCAATGCATAGTTAAGTACGAGAAATGTTTTTGTGGAAATCAAAAAACTCTGGCGTTCTACCGTACCGGATGGAAATATTATGGTGCCTGTTACTAAAGGACAATCTGGTACAAATACAATAATTATGGTACGTCTGGCAACACTGGGCCGAAACCTTCGGCGGTCTGACACTTTCTCGCGTGCATTGTGTCTACTCGGCGCGGCAAGCGGGCCAAGTTCGCGAGCCTGGAAGAAGGAAAGACTATGAGGAAGGGAGGGGGGAGGCACGTATATCGGACGAGGACGTGTGTAATTTGCCGCAGTTTTCACCAGAACCGCGAAGACAAGGCCGACGTCGTCACACGTCCCTCTAGAGTACCGTAAACCAGGGTTACTTCTGTGACACCAAGGGGTGACTATACGTGCCGCTTAAGGGTGTTCAAGTGCGATAAAAACGTAATTGTTAGAGATGATGGTTTATCGCGGGAAAAGTTGACTGTTTGATGGATTTCAATACACGTCCAGCTTACCAGAAGATTACTGGCTTTAGCTTGTACGTGGAGCTGTTGCCCTATTTGACTGAGCCAATAAGAATCCCGATATTGTAATATATGATGTCTGCAGACAGTTACGTTGTGTAAGTATTTTCAAGGCTATATTGGCACAAAACATTTTCGCGATATACCATCATCTCTACTAATTGTATGTCTTTGTGAAATATTGTTAGCTTTGTAGATGATACTTGCAAGTACATTGTACTCTACGAAACAATTTTAGCTCTCATATTTTTCTCATAACGGGGTGTCTAAGTCAAAATTTGCTTGTTACACTGCCATGCAAATAGAGAAAACCAACTGACCTACTTGAACAAAATAATTAATTCACTGTGCACTTACATCCCGTGAGCTATGCAATAAAGCATTCAAAAACCCAAAACGTAATATTATCGATTTAAAAAAATCGCATTAATGCAGAAACATTTTGCAAATTCAGCTATTTTTTAAAAATACAAAAACAGTTCGCGGGATTTTTTGAAATGTTTTATTACGTAACCCACAGTAAGTCATTTAACTATGAATTATTTCACGTTCCTAAGTCAGTTGGTTTTCACTCTTTGCACGGCTGCAGAACATACAAATTTTGACTTTGACGCACCATTATGAGAAAACTACGCCAGCTAAAATTGTTTTGTAAGAGGAAACTGCATTCACAAGTATCGTCTACAAAACCAACATTTTTCATATAAATATAAAATTATGACTTTATCGCACTTGAACACCCTTAAGTGAGAGTGTTAAACCATTTTATCGTTTTTTTTTTTTGAGCAATGACATATATTCAAATTGTATTATTAAAATTTTCTCACCGACAAACCACAGGATATATTCTTGGTAAACAGCTTGACATAATTGAATCTTTCATTAATTTGTCATGCAGTCATTGCAAGAGAATTCTTTAAAGTTAACCTATAATTCTCTTCCAATGATTCTGCATGACAAATTAATGAAACATAAAATGCAATCAAATTGTTTAACACTCCTCCTTAAGGGCGTCTACGTGAAAAAAAAAATATTTATACGACATAGTGATAGTTTTATAGATGTTACTTGTGACTACATTTTCCACTTGTGAAACAGTTTTAGCTCTCAAAGTCTTCCCATAGCGGCATGTTAATGTTAAGATTTGTAAGATACAGCAACCTACAAATAACAAAAACCGTCTGACTTACTCGAAAGGGATAATTTACACTTAAATGAAGTTATGGGGTATATGCAAAACACAAAACAAAGTCCTGTTGTGTATATATTTTAATTACCATAAATAAAGAAAATTGTCCTTACTTTCATAATTAAAAAAAAAAAAATACGTAGGAATTCCACTGCGATTTTAAGTATTTTAGCATATAGACGATAGCATCTAATTTTAATTTAAGAGGGCTATACACCGGAAGTAATTTTCCGCGTTTAATACGCGGAGACAGTGAGGAGATAAGGTTCAGCTTTCCACACTCGACGATACAGCATAGCTTCTGTTCGGGGCGTGCAAGTGTTTTCGTATTACTCATTTTCCACTGGGACTTAAAAAGGTTACCCTATAATTTTATTTGAGGAAAGATTGTAGTCAAGTACAACAAATGCTTCCAACGTTGTGTTTTACGAATCCGGATGGAATTTTTACGTTTATAGCTGTCTAAAAAGATGCCCTTAGCCATTTAAGGGAGCCCAAAAACATGTTAGAGCCTAGTTTTAAACATGTGTTATTTTCGTAGATAATCGTATTGTTAATAAATTTAGTTGTTTCGCGTAGAAAAGAATAGCGCGGCACTCTACAACACCGTTAATGCGTCAAGTGCATAAGCCTCGTAAGTAGTGTCCCACACATTCACTCACTCATCAACGCACAAGCCAACCCGCTGGACCTAGGGTCATGAAATTTTGACAGAAGCTCCCCTTGCCACGTAGGCACATACTAAAAATGGATTTGTCTAAAATTAAGGAGGTGAACAGGGGTGAAATGTGTTTTCAAAGAATCCCTGATATCTCATTAACCGGGAAAGCTATTATAATTTTTTTTAACTTCAAACTATTGCCCAAACATATGCATATTTGTGAATTTTTCGATTTTGCGAAATTCGAAAATTAAGGGGGCGAAAAGCCATAAAATGTGTTTTTCATTAATCCGTGATTTCTGCTAAACCATTTAAGATAGTGAGGTGAAATTTTCTTTAAAATGATGCTTAAGTAAATATATAAAAAGTGTCTTTCGAATTTTTCGAAATTCGTCCTTGAAAGCTCTTTAAAAAAATATTACGTATTTTTGATTAATCCCACTTATCTCCTAAACCAGTGGAAATAATGAAATGGTTTTTGCTTTAATAACAATTTTACGTATATATCAAAATAATAATTTCAGGATTCTTCAAAATTCGTCATTGAAAGCTGTTAAAATAAAAATGAGTTTTGAAATAATCATCTGTACTGCTTATACCCGTTGAGATATCGAGATGATTTTTGACAAAGAATGAAGCTTATGTAAATATCTAAAAATTGAATTCAGGATTTTATGAAATTCGAAAATTAAGGATGTGAAAAGCAGTAAAACGTTACAGTCTCCCGAAAAAAAGATAATGATCATGGAGAAATAATTCAACAGTTGTTTCTTTTTGCCAACCTACTCATAAATAAAACCTCTTTGGACTGTAGCTCGTAAATACGAAAGTTACGGGTTCGTATCCCGTGCAAGACTTGACGATAGGAATTACTATGACAGCATACGAGCATATTGCGCACGCTCTTTACACTTAGCTAAGACAATTTATAGTTCACTGTTATTGAGTACGCTAGCTGTTGTATGCCTTCATTACGAATTTTATCCAGAGTTACTGTTTAAAGTACATAATTTCACGCGGGTAAAGCCGCAGCCGGGCAGCTATTTTATAAAGAAATAAAGATGAAAAAAAACAAAGATGTTCTGCAATTAAAGTACGTTCAGTGAAGTGGATTGGATAAAGATGTTTGTATTTGTTGCTTTAAAGATATACAGAGAATATAGTAACACCATCAATTAATACGTAATTAAAAATTAGTTACTCTTTTCTATAGTACATGCGGGCGAAGCCGCAAAGGGATAGCTAGTAACAAATATTTTTTTTACAGTGAACTACAAATAACACGAGACCTGTTTATATTGCTGTGTGAAGACTTTTCGGCCTCGGGTAAGATTAATTCTATTACAGGTTAGAAAGATCAGTGTTAAAAGGTTGCCACAGGAAAAATTACCTCCGCTTGAGCGCTGGAATCGATAAAGGATATAAACTGACCAATCACAGAGCTTTCCTGAATGTTAAGTTACATTAAGTTGATAATTTAAAGGGAAAAATTGTCTTCTTTTCAGTATATAACAAATTTAAATGACTCCTGTCATTTCCAAGCCTATATAAATATAATTTTACTACGGTTTCGCATTTTTCTGATCCCTTAGCGAAAGCAGCGAAGCTAGCAGCAGAATATGTACAGATGCCAAACTCTCGCATTAGAAAACACATTTACTTTTCTACGTATAGTAGAATTGACATTAGTCATGTGTCACCTACATATATTCGTCTTAGATTTTCTGGAGTGGTGACTGACCATAGTTTAAAGTTTCTTTATAGTATACATCTGATGTACTACTCGACCACAACTAGTCCTCCGCGAGGGGAAGAAGCGTGGAACTAGTAGTAGGTAGACACGTCACAGGGAGGGGAAAGGTACTGCACCTGACATGAGTTCATGGCACACGGTCTGTAGATACATACTACTCGACCACAATTAGTCCTAACATGAGGGGAACAAGCGTGGCGCTAGTAGTTGGTAGATATGTCACAGGGAGGGGAAAGGTACTGCACCTGACATGAGTTCATGGCACACGGTCTGTAGATACATACTACTCGACCACAATTAGTCCAAACGTGAGGGGAACAAGCGTGGCGTTAGTAGTACGTA
>PNEQ01124159.1:0-14912 GCA_003012365.1 Medauroidea extradentata | reverse complement strand
AAATTGATCAAGTTATATTTATTTGTACGCATAAATACAATTATGTCAATTTTTTTTTACAATTTAATAGTTTTTACTCCACGCAGACGCATCGCTCACTCAAGTAGGAGAGAGACGGATGTCGAACGCTGCCGAACGCAAAGGCCGATTGTACTTCTTTGTCGCTCGTTCCGCGCTCTCGCTTGCACTTCAAGCCTTAAGAACGCCTCAGAGCGAGGTAACGCCGCATGAGTCATGTTTTTTCGTGCGTGCAGCCGGCTCTATCGAATTATAAGACGTTGTCACGTCAATAAATATATGATAAAAACATAGGAAATTTGCGTATTCCGCTAATATCGTACTAGTGCTTTAGAAAACACGACCTATGCTAACCTTAAAATGAGAAATAGAATCGAGCCGCTTGTCACGAAACCAGCCTTTGTGTTGCGAGATATGAGAGTTATATCGTCTCCGATAGATGCCGGGTCGATCGCTTGCGCTCAGGGTTTTTTTAGAGGGGTGTGCAGGAGGTAGGCCTGGTGGTTGGAGAGACGGGCCCGTTGATTGGCCGATGCCGTAGGAACGCGTGCACCTCGGCCGGAACCCCATCAAGATCAGACCGGCCGATTGGCGCAACCCAATTAAAACTTCACGTGCTCACAAAGGCTGCCGTCTTGTTTAGCTTGACCGGCCCAACTACTTCACCGCTACCTCCTCGTGCTTTACATAAACTCCCTATGAGTGGCAGCTCTCCAGGAAAGGCTGAGAAACTTCTCTACTCTGATTTCAGTGAAGGATCGAGCCAGCTGTTAAGGTCATGCTACCCTGTTTTAACGGTTTTTTTTAATAAATGTTTGTAATCTTAATCAGTGATTTGAATTTTTTTTATTGTTTATTCTGCAATAGCTAATTACCTAGACATGAAATTGTACGGTTTCGGCTAAAAAGTCCAGAATTTAGTTAGTTACATAATTAGCTGAAAACACAGTATTTACTGTCTTGAAAAATCAGGCAACATGGAGTAGACAATTTTAAACCAAACTGCCAGACAGGCTTCCTTAAATATGCTGCCATCTAGGCTCTCGAAAAACTAATATCGCGAAAAAAAAAAAAAAAAAAAAAAAAAAAAAAAAAAAAAAAAAAAAAAAAAAAAAAAAAAAAAAAAAAAAAAAAAAAAAAAAAAAAAAAAAAAAAAAAAAAAAAAAAAAAAAAAAAAAAAAAAAAAAAAAGCAAATAAACGGGCTACCTTGAACTTAAGGGTGTACAATTGACAAAAATTCATAATTTTATATGTGTACTGCATAGTGTCCGTTTTACAGACGTTATGTGTGACTACATTTTACACTTGTAAATTTTTTTTTTTACTTCTCATAGTTTTCCCATAGTGACATGTAAATGTCAGGATTTGAACGTTACGGAAATATATGAATAACAAAAACTAAGTGACTTCACACTAATGAAATAATTTACGCTGAAATGAGATATTATAGGCAATATACTAAAATATTTTTAATCACAAAAATTAAATTCCTTTGCACTTTTCGAACAAAATATGAAAATCACGACAATTTACGTCATTTATGGTAATATTTTAAAAAATACAAAAGAACATTGTTGTGTTGTTTAAAATATTTTAGAATTATGTCCGTAATATATGAATTCAGCGTAAATTATTTCATTTGAGTAAGTCACTTAATGTTTTTCCGTAATTTGCAAATTCTGACTTTGGCATGCCGCTATGGAAAAATTATGAGCACTAAAAAATTTACTAGTGGAAAATGTAGTCACAAGTAACATCTACAAAACGAATATTATGTTGGTTAAAAATAAACTTCTGATTTTGGCCACGTGAACATCATTAATGGTTTGGGCTTGAGATTCTACATGCTTGATGATAGTTATTATTTAAATTATAAACTGTTGCCGATATCGTAAAATTACTATGTAACTTTGATTTAACTAGTTTTCACTACGTACTCGGATTTTATCGAGGCAAAATACAACATAATGGTAGATTATTACTTCATTAATGAACTACTCTCTTAACTAATAAATTAGCTAAAAATGTTATACCATTTGTCTCGAAAAATTACATTACATAGCAAAGCCAATCTGTTTCAAAGTTACAGAGCAATGTTACGATATCGGCTCTAGTCTGGGTTTAAAAAATAACTCTCTGGAATGCCGAAAAACTCTTGTCCATCCCCTTAAGAGGGCGTGGTACATAATTCAACGCTAAAAGCATTAGTCTATAACCATAGTTTTCGTGAAGCCAATTTGCGAAAATTAAACAAAAGCAATCCTAGACAATATTTTAGCCAACGTTTTAAACAAAATTGTTTCCAGTGTTACGAACTTCTGAGGCACAATCTCTGACGCCGGAACCTCGTGCATTTAAGTGCGGCGCAAGAGATCACGTGTAACGAATTAGTAATTCTGGATAAATATTTACCCTTAAAGTCGGCAAATACCATTATCTAGGATTGTCATTGAGTACTTTATCCACATTGGCTTCGAGAAAAGCGTAGAAATCAATTGATGTTGTCAGCGTTTATTTATCTACCACGCACTCTTAAGAGCGCCGCCTAACTGCAAGTTAGAGGCCCAGAAGTGACAGAGCTATAAGAGCGCCTTTGAAAAGCGCATCAGATTCCACATCGCCACAACGTTCAAAGCGATGAACTATCGTGCAAGATTCCCGCTGATTCATTTCTATTATGAGACTTTGAGT
This sequence comes from Medauroidea extradentata, assembly GCA_003012365.1. Lineage (NCBI taxonomy): Eukaryota > Metazoa > Arthropoda > Insecta > Phasmatodea > Phasmatidae > Medauroidea > Medauroidea extradentata. Next base: position 12,202 of record PNEQ01124159.1, on the reverse strand, counting down.
ATTGGACACAAATGTTCAGTTACTGGTGAAAAGACTGTGGCAAAGTTCATTGCATCATTCTATCTGAGTTTCGTAGCCTATATACCCGGTTAGTACATTTTGAAGTACGGTAGTCTAAATAGGCCGGTTTTTAGCTACGTTGGAGAGCTTTGAAACCATTTTTTTTATGAGAATGGTGTCCTAAGGGCGCGGTTCACCTCAGTCTTCAACGTCTTTTTTTTTAATTTTTATATTAGTACCCGATGTTTCTTTTCTTATTTTAAACATAAATTGTGACTAAATCTTCCTCTTTGGAAATTATTTGTATCTCTCATAGTTTTTGCGTAATGAGTCGTAAACGTCAAAATTTTCACTTTTCGGTTTTATGTACGCTACTAAAACCAACTAACATACCAAACCAAAAAAAATTCACAATGTGCAACAATGTCTTAGGCTATTTGACACATATAAATACAAAAAATGTAAAAAAAATTTTATTTTTAAATTTTTAAATTTTCATTTCAAAATTTTGCATGATTTATTAACTACAAATATTTTATAAAATTTTGCCACGTGAACAACCTTAAGAGCCTATGGTGTGAAGGGAGGTAAAGGAACAACACAACAACCATGCCCGAGCAGGGATCCGAACCCAGGACCTCTCGCACCAAACACTGGCACCTAACCGACTAGATATGATGGTCGGCTGCAGCGATGAAAGGGACCATACTAACACTCCCCTGGAGTGATTTTGAGAAACCCTGGAAAACTTAAATTAGGATTGCCAGAGTCGGGAATTGAACCAGGGTCCTCTCGAACGCCAGTCGAGTGTTTCGCAACGCGTTTACCTCGCTCGGTCTGCTCCATCTCGCTCAATTATGACGCAATATTACATATATTACAGTGTTTTGTACACGATTATACGGTGATTTAATATCGTTCACCGAGGTGTTAATGCCTAAAAACCACCGCAAAAACTCATTTTTTTTTTCATTTCCTTTTTCCCCTTTTTCGGCAGTGAAAAAATCAAGTTTGAAAGATTACTGCACATGTAGCGGGCTTCGAATGCTATTCCTAAGCAGACTAGGGACAACAGATTTTTTTGTGTTCTTATAGTTCAGACGCATACCTATTTTCAGTGATACCTGTTTCTCGCGAATAATTTCATTAGGGTTGTTTTAGAAATAACATTTTGCTAATGTTACACTTCAGTGACTGGACGATTATAGCTATTACGCGTTTTGAGTCTATCTGTGAATTAATGACCATTTGTGATACCTTAGTTATTATATGTTCAGTAAAATGGTAATTCTCTGATCTCAAAGACACGGGGCCAGTAAACAAATTAAAGCTGCAACTAGGCGTGAAGGGTATTGAGAAATGTAGAGCAAAAATTTTGTACGTTCTCTTTTGCTTTTACAATTTTTAGTGCAAGGAATGGAATTGGTTTGAAGGTTTATTGTTTTTTCATCAGAAATGCAATAAAAAGATTTTATCAAAATTGCCATTTGAATTTAACACAATGTGCGATATTTAGGCTACACCATGATCAAAACACAATTCTTAGGTGTTTTCGTATTTTACTGTGATTTTTAAGGTACTATATTCCAAACCATGATAAACGGCTGCTACTTGTAAAGTATATTTTTACACTTAACAACCAACTGCTATATCGAATCAATAAACCGAAAAGACGAATATTCTTAAAATGAAATGACAACAGTAATGTTGCATATTATTTAACAACGACAAAATTCATTTAATAAAAAAATATATTTTGTATGCACGGAAAACGTATTTATTCATACCTAAACCACGTGTTTAAGTTAAAAAAATTTTCCTTGCCTTCCGTTGGTGGCACCTCTGTATGACGTTTCACCTCCTTCAGAATTATGTCATTGGATAATCCTAAGAATTCGTCTAATAAACTGGATGATTCAGGGTGGATTGTGTTAATTTTGCGTGGTGATAGCTTATGGTAAAATAAGTCTAATATCGGTTTTTAATTTTTCCTTAAAACGAATTACAGTGGGAGCAATGCTATCCTGAAAATTGACTTCAAAATGTAATTTATTTCTACATAGTAAAGAGACTACTGTGTCATACATTATTTTCACTCTATTTAGAGTGTTGTTGCTTGATATTAAATGTTATTTTATTTTGTCTTTAAAAAATTACACTTTACCGTCAATTATCAGGGTTACATTACTCCCACTATAACTTACTTTACGGATTAATTTACAGCACATTATCGACTAACTTCATCATAAGTTATTAAAAAAATTGACAGGTCTTAAGATGTTGCAAATTTATCGTGAACTGCATGTAGCAACGTGTTTTGATTTATTGATTTAGTTGTCCCTAATTATTTAGCTGGGGCCGCACTTGGTGCAGCAGCTGGGGAACACGTCTCCGGGTTCGAATCCCAGAGAGAGTAACCTTAATTTTCGCACGTGCGAAATTTGCTGGAACATGCTGTTTGTCGCTCGGGTTTTCTCGGGGGATCTACGGTTTCATCCCTATCCATCATTTCGGCGCTAAAAACCACACTCACTGTTAAAATGCATGTGTACCGGGTGTAAATTGTTGCGTTTATGCGCGAAGAGAGGGGAGCGTTAAGGTTCAAAATGCTACTCTCGACGGTAGCCACTCCTATTTGCGACGCACCAAATTACCGTGCAGCATTTTGATTAAGTCTTATTCCAATGGGACTGCATTATAATTTAATTTGTGTAAAAAGTTTAAGTAAATTCCTGCGCACGTATCTACTGTTGTGTTCTTCAAGTGCAGGCTGTGTTTTTGAAGTTCAAGCTATCTAAAAATTTAAATTTTAACAATTTTTAGGAGAACCAAAACCATGTTTCTAATTTGTATACTGCAATTTAATAATTATATAAGTACAGCATCAACTGTGGTTTCTGTCCGTTTATGTTTAATGGTTTTGCGTGGATAAGAAATACATATGAACTGTGGCACCGTTCATGTGCCTATTTATAAAATGAAGTGTCCTCACAAACTCATCAACACACAGACCCAATCGCTGGACCTAGAACCATGATATTTTGAGGGTAGCTTCCTCTTAACTGGTAGGCATCCCCTAAGAGGGATTTTTCGAAATTCGAAAATTAATATGTTTAAAAGGGGTGAAATGTGTCTTCAAAGAATCCCTGATATCTCATTAACTTGGAAAGCTATCATTGTTTTGTTAACTTCAAAATACTGCCTAAACAGAAGCGTATTAGCAAATTTTTCCGTTTTTTCGAAATTCGGTCCTTAATGGGGTGAAAAGCCACAATATGTGTTTTTTCGTCAATCGTTGACTCCTCGTAAACCTGTTAATATATCGAGATGGTTTTGTATTTTTCATAATGACCCTAACGTATATATCTAAAAATTAAAAAAAAACAGTATTTTTTGAAATTCCAACTCATGAGTCGTTGAAAAATATAAATGTGTTTCCAATTAAAATTTCGTATCTCAAAAACCGTTTAAAATATCGGGATGAATTTTGTTTTAAAATGAAGCTTACGTAAATATCTGAAAAGATATTTCAGGATATCTCGAAATTCTACCTTGAAAGCCATAAAAAAAAATAAAATGTGTTTCCAATTAATCATCTTTATCTTTTAAATCCGTTGAGATATCGAGATGATTTTTGATTATAATGAAGCCTATTTAAATATCTACAAACAGCATGTGTTACAAACAGTCATAGAGATATTAATTTGTATGTATGTAGATGAGAGGCGTTGTTTATTGAACAATTTTAAGTTGTTCCATTTTATGAAGACATGAACAGAGTTTTTCCAGTCACATAACGATCAGTCATATAAGTGGAGTATTTATTTTCATCTTTTGATGGGAGTTTTAAAAGCACGTGTTGCTACCACTTTACTTATTACTACTTTGCTAGAGATAATGGTAACAAGGCATTTCTCTTCAATTGGGCTCCCGTGCTTTTGATAAACTCTGACAAAATCACACACATTTTTAACTGCTGATGATTTTTTTTCTTGACGGTGTATACCGTCATACACATATATTTTTGAGTCAGGTTGTCTATATTTACAAATTCACTGTCCATGCTTACCTTTTTAGATCCAGTATTCATCATATCTGTAATACATCTTATGTTGCCCAATAGTGACTGTTTTGTCCTATCACGTTTTACAGGTTTGTCATTTTGCTCATGTATCTTATCCATACAAAAAGACCTAATTTGTCAAAGTCAATTTTTCAGTAGTCAATTAGAAACGGTTTTTAAAGAATTTAGTTGCCGACCTGTTTGATGACGTCACCGGACGTGATCCTTAATTTTTTTTTTCCTGTTCACTCTTTCAGTCTTTGATACGTATTTAACAAATATCTGTAATTTGGCGCTGGTATCAGGAAGAGACATATTTGCGGGTAGAAGCACTTTATTACATACCCTAATTCCGATATTTTCTGGAGAACACCAATACTACCAATCGATGCTTTATACTGGGAACAGTTATTAAAGTTTTATCGCGAATCTCCGGAGATCATGTTGTTTCCCAGAAAATGTACTACTGATTTTCTTCATAAATCACATAATTGATCACGTGTGGTAGTTTCGCTTCTGTATTCTTAGGTATTTTGTGTATTTCTACGAGAAATTACGTTCACTGCTAGTAGTAGAATTTTTTTCCTTTACACTTGAGGAGCGTCCCTTGTTAATAAATTAGCACAATTTCAGGATGATTTTTTTTTCTAATTTCTCAGAGAGTAAAACAACTACTTCAGTATAACTTTTTTTAAGCAAAGGCAAAAGTCGTATCTTTGTTACTAGAGTCGAAGTTTTAATCCTGGATATCAATAATATTATTTTTAAAAATTGGAGTTTTAGCAAAATATGGTTATACAGCTCCATTTGTTTAAAATGCATGTTCTTATATTAAACAAATAATTTACTTATTGTAACCTAGATGCTATTATCTGTATTACAAGCCTTTAGTAGCATATTTTTGTGAGAAAACCGACTAAACGAAAAGTGTGTTTTTTGTCCCTTTTTCTTTACTGCAGTCACAGATACTCACCTTCTGGTCAATGACATCCCTCAGTGTCCCTTAGTGTCCCTTCTCTGACAAGAACACGCTCAGCTGTCACTCAAAGCAGGGGCGGCATTTAGGGGTGGCAGGGGGACATATCCCCCCCCCCCTGGATTTAGAATTGTTAAGTGTATAACATGTTTTGTGTATTTTGTTATTTAAATAATGCTTACTTAAACACATATAACTGAAGTTTCGTTATTAAAGTTTCTAATTTGTATATGCTTAATTAATAAAAAGATGCAACAAGGTCACTGTCGCCGAAAAAAAACTTCCCCCCCCCCCTCCCTCAGAAAAACCTGAAATGACGCCCCTGGCTCAAAGTGTACGTTTCTAGGCTGCTTGCTCAGGTCTCATTTATGATGCCTCCTGCCTATTCAGCCTTGTCCCCTGAAACCTATTGTGATTAATGTATGCTCATTAATCGATACTCGTAATCGTACGCGAATCGACACGTAGTGTTTACCCCCTTCCACCAACCATGTGGAGTGGCCCAACTCACGCCTAGTATCGGCAAGCTGGTGCATCGGTGCGACAAATGACTCAATCTGCACGGTGATTATGTGGAAAAATAGTGTAAAGATGTACGTTTCTTTTGACACTAAAATAATTTCCTAGTTCATTCTCGTTATTTTATTACAGCCGATCGGAGGTTGAAAAAAAATAATAACCGTCGTAATATTACAATATGAGCTATGCATCAAACAATGTTTAAAAAAATTTGATTCAGTTGTCTCATTTAATAAAATATCTGACGTATGTAAAAGATATGTAGGATTTATGTACATTCCCGCCATTGTAAAACAATGAACAGCATCGGAGGCGTTATCACAACCCTGTTGGTCGACGAAACCTAGTTACGTGACTATAGAAACCTACCCACATTACACTTGTCAGCTTTTGAGAACGCCTTAGTCTTGTTTCATGCGTCTATAGGTCATACAAAGCAGAGGGCCCGAATTCTCACTATATCCATGTTTCAGTGCGTATGTTTGTCTGTTCGTACATGGCAATACTGTAACGAGACAACACTTTACTGCACGCAAGTGACAAGACTAGTTAAGCCAAGTGTTGCGGATTCAACCTTGAAGTTTTTACTGTGTTTTACAGGACTTCAACAGTCGTTACATAGGTGTCTCCGCAGCATTAAGGGTTTTGATGTTATAAGGAAAGTACGTTATGTGAATTAAGAGACGTTATTTTATAAAAGTATAAAATATATAATTATTAATTGGTTACATGAAAAGTTACCCACGGAGGAGCTTGACTTAGTGCTCTGGCCACAGCAATGTAAATAGTCCAGTTAATGTGCAGATATGACTTGATGTATCTCACCTTGTAATAACCCGGGCAGGCTGGTTGTGGTCGAGGTTACGACGGTCGAGCACGGTAGGTCAGCACCTCGTGCAGCAACATGGCAGACAGCCCCCTGCCCGCCTTATGTACCTCTTAAATAGTCGCCATGTATTACAAACATGTCCCCGTTAATCGCGTCTACTGGCGGATACGCTGGGGCGTGTTATAATGTCCTCGAGGCTGCAGACATTCCCTCGTCGCCGTGTTTAGTAACTTGCCCCAGATATTCAGCAACCTTCGACATCGCACTTTACGAATATGCTCTGGTCTCGTGCCATAACACATGCCCTCCCCCTTCCCAATCTAAGGAGCTGGCAGAGCTGGCCCCCTTTTCTTCTCACTGACGTCACGGGCAAACTGGGAGGGCGAGCAGCAGGCTTCATAGTTAAGCCGTCCTTGAAGAGCACCCGTCGAGGCCATGATCTGAAGTCACCCTAACACCTAGAAACTTCGGGCTGTGGTTAGCGATACCCTGTTTCATCCTCGAGCTGTGAGAATACTGTGGACGGTATCATTACCGGCTACAAATATCAGTTCACAGTGGCCGGCGAGAGTTATTGGAGCATTCAGCCTGTACATGTAGGTGTGACTCGGTAAAATTAAGGACATGGGCCCGAGTTTCTTCGCATTTAGTGACAATTATTTTTTTAAAACATAAATGGGAGCCGATATCGTAAAATCGCTTCGTAACTTTATTATGACTGGTTTAAACAGCATACTCTCATTTTGTCGAGTCAGAACTGTGCAAAATAGTTGCTAATTAGTTAACTAACGAAATTTCCTTTTAATTGATAAATTAGCTATACTCGTCATACAGTTTGTCTCGAAAAATTACGTTGCATAGTAAAAACTAATTCGAAAAAAAAAAAAAAAAACTACGAAGCAATTTTACGATATTGACTCTTGTATGGGTTTTTAAAAAAATTATTCTCTCGTAAGCCGAAAAACTCGAACCTAGGCCCTTAATTCTACTACCGGTTAGAAAGAAAATGTGTTTTCTTATTGTAGAACTTGGCACAGGGAAAATTTCTGCCGCTAGATTCGCTGCTATCGATAAGGGACCAGATAAAATACGCAATCGTCGTAAAATTAAATATTAATAGGCTTGAAAATTTTAGAAGTAATTAAATTTTAATTTAATGTGAAAAGAAGCCAATTTCGCGTTTTAAATTATTATCTGAATGTAACTAAAATTTCAGGAAGGCTCTGTGATCGGTCAATGTACACCCCTTACCCTAACCAGCGCTCAAGTCCCTTGCCAAACTTTTAAAATTGATTTTTCCAACCTGTAGTAGAGTTAACCTTAGACTCTGCAGTAAAGGCGAAGTTTGCGAAGACGGCGTGGCGGCAAGGAACGACGAACGGCGTGGGATCAACACGTCGAGGGGCGACAGTGTGGCAAGCTCGGACGGCGCGCAGTGGAACACTTGGTGTGTGGTTGGACGGTTCATTAGGTATGAGAGACGAACGAGCAGGTTAGACTATTACTGTAAGTAGTGAGAGATTGGTGGAAAGATACGTTTTAAGAGAACAGTGACTTATATAATACGGGGATTTTTTATACTTAGACGTTGACTAACTAAATAACTTAAAGTAGGAAATTTTAAAGTTGGCTACGATTAAACAAATAATAATATTTATAATTGATCTACTGCGTTGTGAACCGCATCTAAATAAGTGTTGTATGATTATTATAGATTATTTTAATTAAGGTCTGTAATAATTTAAGAAATTTAATTTTATTTTATTACTTTGTTTATCAAGTCCTCCAACTCGATCGAGTCTAGCTACACCCAGGGCAATAAATTGGTAACAATGCAGATAATTCGGGATGAGGTCAAAATTCTCCGTACTGCTCGTTAGGATTTCGTTATCAGCATGAACTGTTGATGTGTCGACGAGGTTTAAGTGTGCTGCCTATAACGCGCTTAAAATGTTTTGCAGTGTATTCATTTACGTTTCCTTACGATACTATTTCACATGTGCCCATTGTGTGAATGTACTAAAATAAAATAGACTTAAGCGATTATGGAAAGGTAGTTTCAAAACATCACGTCAATTAAAAAAATCATTTCGGAGCCCCTCGAAATGTCAAAAAAAAAAAAAAAACAGCTGTTCCAACCTGTTGTTTCTAAAGAAAACTGATATCGGGATTCGTGTGAAACTACTTTAGAAACACGCAATGGACTTTGCTTAAAGCTTTTCACCAACAAAATACGGAGTCCCTAAAGCATCAATCAGGCGAGTGATCTATTACATCACTGTACGCCGTTTCAGTGTCTTGCGGTAGAGGCGATACTGCACCAGATGAGCCGGTCAATATCGCCCTTGGTGCCATACCCTCACTCACACAAACACACGGCCAGTAGGCGGGCGCCTTAAGGGCGTTCCAGAGGAAAAAAATCATAATTATATATTTGTATGAAACAGTGTTCGTTTTGTAGACGTTACTTGATTTGTCTTACAAAAAAATTTAGCTCAGCAAGTTTTCCCATTATAGCTTTTCAAAGTAAAAATTTGCTTGTTTTTATTTTATACACCACCAAAAACCAATCAACTAACGATAATATCTAATTCCAAGTGAAAATACATATCACTGGCTAGGGTTTAACGTATATAAATACCTATTAAAACAATATTTTTTATTTTTAAAATAATTCTAAATTTTAAAAACTTGTTTGTTACTTCAAATTATTTTTTTAAATACTAAAATATTTTGTATTGGGTTTGTACATAACTGTGAATTATTTTGTTCCGTTATCTTTATTGGTTTTCGGGGGTGTATGAACTAAAAACACGCCAATTTTGACTTTGAAATGATATTATGGTAATACTGGCTGCGCTGATATTTTTTTGTATGATATTTTTGTAACAGGATAATTTACTCCCAAGTAGCGTCTACGAAACTATCACTGTTTCATACAAAAATAAAATTATGATTTCTTCCCTCTGGAACGGCCTTAATGTCTTGACAAGGATTATGAGAGGTCGTCGAGTCTCGGCAGCTCCGAGAGGGCAAGTCTCGGCAGCTCCGAGAGGGCAAGTCTCGCCAGGCGGCGTCGTGCAGCAACAGATCGCAGACCGTTGTTAACATTCCAGGAGCTGCGATGCCTGGGATAAGTGCAGGTCACGATAATGGGCCGGGTCACGTGATGTACTGCAACCTCGCCGCCTCGTAAGGTCAGCGGTGGACGTCAGTAGCACGCCAGGTTCTACCGCCATCATGGGGCTCTTGCATTGCCAACCCTGCGACAGTAAAAAATACGCTGTAATATATTGATAAAATCTGAAAGTGAGTTCTTTAAGTAAAAGTACAAGTATATTAAATGCAAAATTATTTATCTGTAAGGTTAGAAGTGTTTTCCTTGCAAAAATACTTAGGAAGACTTTGTAATCAACTAAAACCATGGGTATTACTATAGTCACATACAATGTACGACACTTGGTATTCGGTTTGCTGAACTAAATGAATACATTAATATTCACATTCATGACGTCCTGCAGAATAAATAAATTTCAATAATTGAGCATATAAAATGTAAACAAACAAGCAATTCAAGTGGTCTAGTTGCACATTGAACGGTTTATAATCTGAAGGATATAAGTTTCATTCTATTCGGATTAACACATTTTCTACTTAATTAATGACATGTGAAAATTATTTATTTTGCTGTTAGTTTCCAAATAACTTAATTTTCATAATCAGATGACATTAAGCCGGTATTTCAGGCATCTCTACTAATAAGGCATTTGGCGAAGCAAAAATCCAATACTCATTTTGCCACAGTAAAAATCGTGAAGTATTTATCATTAAGTTAAGCTAACATATTATAGACTCTTTGATACAATGAAATCACATTAGGTAGGAAGCAGTATTTAAAGAAAAAACTTGCAGACTTTTTGTTACGATAATATCACTTCAATTTAAAATTTAAATAACTCCCGACACGTAATAGGTACTTTAAAATGTTAAAAATGCCTCATGATTTCAAATTATTACTGACGCTTAAATACGCCAGGAGACCGCAAAGCAAGCAAGACAGTTAATTGGAAACTGAAGCAGAACAAAGCCTATCAAAACCACAAGACCAAATCTCTGAATGACGTATTGATAGAAACAACTAAATTTACACATCATACATTAGTTTTCCTGTAGTTACTTTTCGTGATTCACGTTTCTTAATTTTACTACCTATTTTTTTTTATTTTTATTTTAAATACATATTGTATATAGCATTAAGTACAGAAAAATCATTCATACTCTCAGTTACTGTTATGTTAGATATACAGCTAACTGACATGCAGTACTTCAAGCTGTAACCGTATCACTTAGTTGTGGGATGTTTGGTTTTAAAATTTTAACGATTTTTTCTTTGTCTGTGTCTTTCCGGTTCCTGTTTTCCAAGGTATGTCAGTATGAGGAAGCATTTTTAGTCATACTGAGAGACCCAAAAATCAGGTTTTTTTTATAAATCCGCTAAATTCTTGGACTTTATCGACGTTGTTTGAAGCGTATGTTTGTTTCGTATATATACAGATGTAATGGACGTTCACGGATTCTGTCAAAAAACGACAACCGCAGAACACTGCCACATCTTTCAAGCATACACGCAGTCAGGATTTTGGTTTGGTGACGGCACAGGTTCTAATAAATATCGAATTCTGTGAACTTCGGTCAGGTGGATCTCGACAAAACTCTAATGCATTACAGAGTGGACACACTTTGCCTGCAATAATCTGTCATCACATATGTACAGTACATGTACTGCTAGTACACATATTGATTGAAACAAAAATTTAAAAACTTCGCCCATTTTTGATAGGGAATGTGCCGAAGTGCGCTTCCCCCCCCCCTCCTCCGTTTGCGCTCATGCTTTCAATTGTAAGTAGGGTATCCCTTTAACTTACTGCTACTTTAATATTAAGTTTTATCTCAAACTTAAACAATTGTAGTACAGAATAACCATGTAAACTTGCAATGAAAATTTGCGATTCGCAAAATTATTCATTCGTAAAGTTTGTAAATAAATTTATTTATGTTATAGATATTAAATTAGGCAAAATTGTCCTAGAGACTTAAATTACGTATTGTTTTACTCACTACTTTAAAGTAAACTGTTTTACGTATCGTGAATAGATTTTGACGTTAATTAAATATGAATGCTGGCCTACCAATATCAAACTTTGGAAAAACAAGGTTGTAGGAAACACTAATGTTTTCGAGTAGTAATGGCTACAGAGTGCGCAGCGGGGTATCGACATGGAGAAAGAGGGACAAACCAACTCTCTCCCCCTTTGAAGGCGCCCACCGCCGTTGCTTGTAGATGGGGCTAAAATGGACGTCATGCTGACACAAAATTTTAAACATATGCAAGTAATTATATTAATGAAACATTTACAGGTGATTCTAATTAATATAAATGTCAAATGTACGAAACTTCGAAAGGAATTAATAAACGGTTTGCGTATGATTAAGGAAACGATAAGCCTATGCGTTAGGAGGTCGCTCATTGGCTGGTAGTAGTGTCCATGAAGGAGACGAAAGCTTTGTCGCTGTGCGGGGATGAGGGGCACTCTTGTCGCGTTTTCCGGGTGCGGAAGACGCCGGCGAGACTTTCTTATAATTTATTATAAAATGTAGAGAAACTTGTCGCGTGTGCTGGACGTGGAAGACGCCGGCGAGACTATATTATAATTTATTATAAAATGTAGAGAAACTTGTCGCGTGTGCTGGACGTGGAAGACGCCGGCGAGACATTATTATAATTTATTATAAAATGTAGAGAAACTTGTCGCGT
>PNEQ01124158.1:0-14911 GCA_003012365.1 Medauroidea extradentata | reverse complement strand
ATGCTTTTTCTTTCTTGTTCTTCCATCACTATGATGATCTGGGCTGTTCATATCTGAATCCAAATTATCCTCAGACTCTTTTAAATTCTTTTCTAATGTAAGCTCCCTATGTTTATAAGATGGAGATTCTGTATCATGTTTATTTGAATGCTTTTTCTTTCTTGCTCTTCCATCACTATGATGATCTGGGCTTTTCATACCTGAATCCAAATTATCCTCAGACTCTTTTAAATTCTTCTCTAATGTAAGCTCCCTATGTTTAGGAGATGGTGATTCTGTATCAAGTTTATTTGAATGCTTTTTCTTTCTTGCTCTTCCATCACTATGATGATCTGGGCTGTTCATATCTGAATCTAAATTATTCTCCAACTCTTTAAAATTCTTCTCTAATGTAAGCTCCCTATGTTTAGGAGATGGTGATTCTGTATCAAGTTTATTTGAATGCTTTTTCTTTCTTGCTCTTCCATCATCACTATGATGATCTGGACTTTTCATATCTGAATCTAAATTATCCTCAGACTCTTTTAAATTCTTCTCTAATGTAAGCTCCCTATGTTTAGGAGATGGTGATTCTGTATCAAGTTTATTTGAATGCTTTTTCTTTCTTGCTCTTCCATCACTATGATGATCTGGACTTTTGATATCTGAATCTAAATTATCCTCAGACTCTTTTAAATTCTTCTCTAATGTAAGCTCCCTATGTTTAGGAGATGGTGATTCTGTATCAAGTTTATTTGAATGCTTTTTCTTTCTTGCTCTTCCATCACTATGATGATCTGGACTTTTCATATCTGAATCTAAATTATCCTCAGACTCTTTTAAATTCTTCTCTAATGTATGCTCCCTATGTTTAGGAGATGGTGATTCTGTATCAAGTTTATTTGAATGCTTTTTCTTTCTTGCTCTTCCATCATCACTATGATGATCTGGGCTTTTCATATCTGAATCTAAATTACCTTCAGACTTTTTCAAATTCTCCACTACTGTAAACTCCCTATGTTTAGAAGATAGTGATCCCAAATCATGTTTATTTGAATGCTCTCTCTTTCTTGCTCTTCCACCATCACTATGATGATCTGGGCTTTTCATATCTGAATCTACATTCTCTTTCCTCTCTTTCAAATTCTTTTCCTTTAATATGTATTCTCTAAAATCCAAAGATGGTGATTTAACTTTGATTGTACTCAAACTTTTTATATTTTTTTCTCTTTTTTTATCACTCTGAATTACTTGGCTTTTTATATTCAAAGTAACATTATCCTCAATTGGTTTCAAATTATTTCCCCCTAATGTATCGCCAGCTGTGGCAACTGCGAGTTTAATCTCTTTTTTATGATTCCTTTTCTTTGGCTTACTTTCAACACTTATCTGTTTCATATCAATTAGTTTTTTATTACTGGTACCAACTAGACTTGTATGATTTTTCAACAATGACTTTGTATGTGCAAGTAAAGCATTTAAACCAAAATCTTTAACCGTTTCATTATTTTTTGTAGGTACAGGGAGAGAAACATATCCTTCAAATTGACCTACTTTTCTGCTATCCTTTTGTTTTATGAATGGCACAGGAGATGCTGATTCACGCTCCATATTATTTTCATAAACTGTGTCTTGAATTTTCTCAGATTCTTTTTTCCTTTTATTTTTCTTCTTCTTAGTAGTTGGTGAGATAGCAAACAGATCACTATTACCTGCATAACTAGTAGCTTTAAGCTCCTCATTTGAAGTTTTATTATTTTTGTTAATAGATGATAGCAGAGATAGTTCAGGTTTCTTGAGTGAATCACTTTCATTTTTACTTATGATCTGCTGTTCAAGTCTTTCAAATGATTGTTTATTTTTCTTAGATGAAGGGTTTTTAGCTTTTTTATGTTTCTGTCTTTCTGTAACTTGAATACTGGTGGAACTTCCTGTAAAAGCAAGCACTGAATCTTCAGGCAGGTTAATATCACTGCCTATGTCATGATTTCCTTGAGAGTTTTTCTGCAAAAGTAGTGCTGTATCCATAACTTCTAGTTCCTCCTCAACATGTTCATCCACCCTAGCATCTGAAATTTGTTTAGGACTAGAAATCTCTTCTATAACAGTTTTAGTCTTAACTGTTTTCTTTTTTGTACGAGGCAGATGACATCCTTTATCTTGCTTAACTGAATCATCTATGACTTCTTGTTCTGTATTTCCAATTACTTTTCTATGTTTACTTTTCTTAGTTAAAATATTGGTACCTTTCATGTGTTCTCCTGAAGTACTTGTGGAATGTTTTGATGACACAACAACTGAATCTTTTACATCGGTAAAATGTTCTTCTTTTATTTCATTATCATTCTTGTAACTTACTGAAGGCAAAATGAACGCAGCTTCATCAGCCTTAGTTTTCTTTTCTGCTGATTTATTTTTAACTTTCTTCTTTTTTGTAGGTGACTGCTGTGAGGACTCATTACAATCTTCAAGTTTCTTGGCAGTTGAAATCTCAGTAAAATTTTTGTCAACAGCACACAAAGAATTATGCCCATTTTGAAATGACAACTCAGGATCTTCAAAGGATATAACTTTTCCTAGTTTCCTTTTCTTCTTCTGTTTGTGGGAATGCTCAACCTCATCAGTATCATCTTCATAATTACTTCTTTTTCTTTTCAAAGAAGATGGCACATCAATACTTGCCAAGTCGTTACTAAACACTGGTGGTGCATCATCTTCGCTTAGATGTTTAGCTTTTCGCATTTCTGTAGTTTCACTGCATTTTTTTCTTTTCTTCTCACTGTGAGTAGTGTAGTCCTCAATGCTGACTTCCAGTGTTAGTTTTTTCTTTTTCTTCTTTTTCTTTTCTTTTTCCTTCACCTCTTCTTTTGATGGAACATCACTGAAAAAAATTGTATTTCATATATAGTACACACAAAACAAAAAGCACCGGAAACATGCAATATACAACACAGAAATACATCATTCATAAAAAAATCACAAAACCTGTACATGTCTATATAAACAAAAACTGCTCAATAAATAAAACATATACATGCAGAAGCTTATACAAACTGCATACAGCTTACCCATTTTGCAGCTTATAAACAGTACTTTCACATGTCTATATTACATAAGTCATTAAAAAAAAAATGATTAATTTTACTACTCTAAATCATTACTTATACAATATAGTGTACAATATAGTGACCACAGTTTAACGAGCTTCAATTTTAAGAGGTTTAAGTTTGTAATAACATACCAAATGATATGATATCTATTTAATATCTGAACTATCCTTAAAATCTCTATACTTATGTCTATTTCCTACTATGTTAACATAACATAATCCACAAGATTCCCATGTTCTGCCATTATTATGCCTTCCACACTGCCAGTTATAGAACCAGTGTAGCCAACTTAACCCAAAACTCCAACATGTTCCCTATTTATTTACAAAATTTAAATGAGGAGCTGTGGTGGTTTTCTTACTCGCACACGTCACTGCACCTGCACTTATCTCTAATTAATTCTCTGAAATCATCCTCCATTTCAGACTGAGGTGATTCATTCGTGTGACTCGCATGAACTTCAGATCTCATTTCTGAGCTTACTTTAAGGTTCTGAGATCTACTAGAATACTTATGCTTTTACAATCTGTGTAGCTCTGAGCACTTCCCAAATATTTATGACCACTATTTAGTCCCTCACTTGATGACTGGATACAAGACTTATGAATGTGTCTGTGGTTTTCTTGACAACAATGCCTTTATTTGAACATATGATAAATGGTTCTCCAAGACTGAAGGTTTGTGATCTGCTGCACGCAATGGACGAATTGAAAACAGGCGGAGCCTAGTAGTTACAGCGAGACTTGCCAAAGGCACTGTTGGTAACTGTGGGAAACACCAACGTAAACAAACGTGTTTTGAAATGGACGAAGCAGCATACTGAAAGAGTTAGTATGGAATAAATCATTGAATTACTTAAAAAATTTCGACATACGTAGTGGTTTTAGTTTTCTCGGGAACTTGAGAAGTTGCAGGTTTTCTAAAGAAGGCTACTGTTTGTTTGTGTCATCGTATTACAAAGCCGTGAGGACAGCCAGAAGTGATAGTGCTGTTTTTGTGAAGGCGCCTTGTTACCCCACGACAAAAGAAAAATCAGTGTGACAGAAAGGAGTATTTTTCTAGTAAAGAAATGGATAACGAGTTTCACGTTACACACACACATATTATGCGTGTAAAGCAGGGTACTTATTTTGCAGCTTATGCCAGCATTAAATATGAACCGCTCATTGGCACTTTCGAGGTTAGGCCTACATCAATAAATAAGACTGTCATATACACAATAAGTTGGTCATGCTTTTATTGCACATATTCACGTTTAAGTGTTAAATAATAATTGTTAAATTCATAAGGCATATAACATGTTCAAACAAAAATTATGGAGTGGAAATAGCACATAGATATAGCATAGGTTAACACAGAGTCCGACATGGCGATTTGCTAGTTTGTTATTTTTGTGGTATTTTATCGTTAAATTCAGACTGCCCTGTTTGTCTGTATCCTTTACAATACAAAATACAAATTAATAATATAAGTCATCCTTTTCTGATACAAAATCTGCTAATTCGGACACGCCATAAGTAAAACAGTTGAGAATTTTACAGGTGCTAGGCTTCACTTAATTACTTAAAATTAAATTCATAAAACAGTAAGCCTATACAATAAAATTAATTGTCTGTGTTTTAGGACGTGCAAATTAATTCTTGGCAACAATTTAATTAATTTCAAAAAGCATTTCAGGCCCAAATGTCTGGACAGCAACGCTGAAAACTGTACATATAACTTGTAAATGTAGGGAATATTTAGTTACCCGCCATAACCTTCAACAATGTACAATGTATGAATGATATTTATTATAAACAATAAATTCACTTTACAGTAGTTTAATAAGAAGTTGTAGCATAGGCTTATTATTTTTAAAATCTCTTATTTTCTGGAAAATAAATTTGACATTACAGTAATGTTACTAAATGTTGTAATTCTGTATATTTTAACAGTTCAAAATATGTATTTGCTTTAGTATTGGTACCTACAGTATCCTGGAAAAGGTTTTAGTCAACACACAATATGATTAAAGCACCAATACAATAAAAAAGGTCCTATATTTGCTGGAGTACAAGTTGTCCACAC
The DNA here is from genome assembly GCA_003012365.1 of Medauroidea extradentata. Taxonomy (NCBI): domain Eukaryota; kingdom Metazoa; phylum Arthropoda; class Insecta; order Phasmatodea; family Phasmatidae; genus Medauroidea; species Medauroidea extradentata. Next base: position 9,755 of record PNEQ01124158.1, on the reverse strand, counting down.
ATGGTTACAAATTTTTCACATCAAGTACAGTAGAATAGTATTTACAAACAGTTTTAACGAGTATATTACATTATTTCACGCATATCATATATTACAACGCACAGCATTAATTTGCTTTTCAGGCCTATTAGTTATAAACAAGCAAAGCATACCTCAAGTACATTAGGTAATAGCTTTTATTTACATTTAATAAGTACTGTACGCCTAAATTAATTTGATTTCAAAAGGTAATTAATTTAAGTATTAAATATGCTTACAATTGTTTATTTTAAACATTAAAATATATGTTAATGTTATCACTTGTTTGGTATTAAAAAATGTCTTAATACAACAAATTGTGTGTTATCAGCCAGAAATGGAATGTTTTAGAAAATTCAACTTGCATTAGTTTGGTTTGAAACTGATATTCTGATTGTGAATTTGGCCAAAGTAAGCACGGGGAGAGGATTATACTAGGGCATAAATTATGGTGTTCACTAAAAATTAATTATTTTATTAAATATGAACGCAGTATTTTAACCACTATTTACGCTAAAACTGCATTTTGATTAGAATAGGCCTACATGCTAAAAGTTCACTACATCTGTACGAGTTGTATCATAAATAATTTACTTGTTAATAGACCAGACAGTTTTACTGTTATACATGTACATTTAAGTATGTGTGTAACTAGGTAACGTTCGTAACAGTGTATGATTGTCTTAGAAGTTGAAAATGATACTTGTATTAACTAGTTACACCCTGTTAATAATAATATGATTGCATTTAAATACTTTTTACATTGCACTTTGAACACAGCATTAGCCATACAATATTGTTGAATACATCAATTTAATATTATTTAAAGATTTCTGATTAGTTAATTAGGTCCACATGTATGACAAGTATCACATAAGCATAGATTTATGAAAGGGTGCTACGTATGTAGGCCTATAACAACTGTTGAGGAGCTTGCATTTGAAGCCTGTGGTTAAAGTGTTCAAGAAGTGAAATATTATTTCAATATAACTTTTTCCAACATCTGAATTAAGAATGGGTAACTTTAAGAAAGTCCTCATGTATTAATTAATTAGTAAAATATGCATTTTAAAACACAGTTAGAAAAAACATGAAACGTTAAACAATAGGCTACAGCTTTTATAACAATGTGGATTAATTTTACTCATCACTTTTATACTGCAATTTTCGGCGAAGTCATTCATATCTGCCGTAGTAATATAAGAGTAAATATATTTGGGACTGCATTCTTTTTAAGAAATTTAAAACAACTGGGAAATGTTTGGTATTCACTTTCAACTAAGTGTTTTGAGCACGTGTGCATAGCCAGTGTTATGGGAGATGACAGATCGTCCCGCCTAACCTTCATTTTCCATTGCTTAAAACACGTAGGATCACGTGGAAACGCGTGAAACATTATTCCTTCTGTAAAACAAGAACTTTTGCATACTGAACCATTTCGCTTTACCGGCTATAAACACAAGCCTGACCCACAGTTTCCTTTAAGGCATAGTGAAACGCACGGCTGGTGTGCTTCTGTTACCCACAGTTCATCCCTTCCCCTCTTTTGTCACGTGACATGATGACATCAATGGGCGGGTACCTCAAGTCGTCCATTCTATTTTTTAAACTGATTTTTTTCTAGCCAGGGAACTACACGTCTCAGAACCTTGGTAAGGTAAAGTAAGTGGGCTTTACGTTTTGTCGACAAAGATTTCAACATTAGAGACAGTGATACAATTTGGTACAATGATAGGAATTGGGAGAGGAGTTGGCCATGGCCTTTGTTAAGGGGGCCATCCCAGCACTCGCCTGGAACTATTTTGGGAAACTATGGAAAACCGAAATCAGGTTGGCCGGAGCCTGGGATCGAACCTGGCTCCCAAATGTGAGTCCAACGTGTTACTGTAGTGGTTGTGCCATCTCGCTCATTAGACACACTTAGAACTACTAAATAACAATATTAGTAATAATAATATAATATTAATTTACTATTGTAATATCTCCTAAAATGGTGAACTTATAAAAATAAACACTGGTTAAATCACAGTTTGATAGAAAAAGTACATAACATTTTAAACTGAATCTTTATCATTCCTGTAGTCCTGATGTACATTAATTAAAAATAATGTATGCATGTGAATTATATTAAAAATACCACAATGGCAGCTGTTTTGAAAGTACTGCACAGCAGAGGATGAAAAACAAAAACAAAATCAACTAATTAATATGTAGGGGCCTATGTGTGTACACAGATAACTGAAATTCGGAGAAAATATTTCCTCAAATATAATTGCCACCATTATAAAAATATAAAAACAGGACTAATTAAATATACAAAGTCAGCATAGTACATAATACATAAGTAACCAGTTTGTTGAAATTCTCAAAAATATTTCCTCAGATTTGTCATAATATGAACAAAATATAAAAATGGCCACCATTTTGAATATAGAATGAAGGATAAACCCAAAAATCAAGCCAACTTACTAAGTAAGCCAAGTGTATGGGTGCCAAGAATAATTTTGGGAAAATACTGTGCTAAAAATATCGAAATTGACATCATTATGAAAATATATACACAGGATGAACAAAATATACAAAAGTAAAGTCAGCTTACTGAGTAGTATATATGTAATAATTTTAATGTAATCTGGAGAAGTATTTCCTGACATGTGTCATATTATGTTAAAAATATAAAAATTACTGCAGTTTTGAAAATAAGAACTTAAGATGAACAAAATACACATAAGTTAAGTCAACTTACAAAGCAGTATATGTGTAACTAAATTAATAAAAATCTAAAAAATATATCTTTAGATGTAGCCTATAATACCTTGCTAAAAAAATTTTAATGGCAGCCATAATGAAAATATGAATGCAAGAACAAAATCAAGTCAGCTTACTAAATAGTATATGTGTACTAGCTTTCATTAAATTCAGAAGTATATTGAAATTCTAAAACACAAAATAAAGTTTCACAGATTTCTAGTGATCAGAAAGAGTTAAAATGGCCACAATTGTGAAAATATGAGCACAATATAAATGAAATACACAAAAGTCGAATCAGGTTACTGAGTGTTAATATGTGTACCAATTTGGAGAAATTTGGTCTCCTCAAGGTTTTAGGAGACACACACAGCTACACTCACACACACAAGAAGGTGATCTCATTAGCCTACTTTTCTGTTCCGAAAGTTGGCTAAAAAGGAACATAAAAATTTGTAACATTTACATGCAAACCACACACCTACTGCATGGTATAGTACAACTGTTGACCTGTCTGTATAAGTTGTGCAAATAGATATTAACTGTGTGGACATGTGTAATTTTCAGTGTGAGTGACACTCCTTTTGTGTGTTCTTGGACTCATTTTGTGCCTTCTGGTTAACCTCTACACGCGATGTTTTGTTATTGACTTGTGTTTTTCAGAAGTTGGTTGTCTTGCATTTGTGTCTAGTTTTTTGGCAGTGTGGATTGACTCGTCATGGAGGTAAGTCGCGATCGCGCGCGCTTACAGTATAACAATGTGTCAAGTTCGTGTTATTGATTACCATTTGTTAATACAGTCCATTAATTTGCCTTTTCTTTCGCTGCCGTACAAACAACAACTACACTTGCACTATTACAAAAACATGATTTCTGCCTTTGACATAGTCATGGTTTTTTTTATTAAGAAGCATTGACAAACACTTTATGTCATCACTATTTTTGTAGAAAGGAGGCAAGATTTTATAATTCTTTATAAAAGTAAAATGAGTGGGGCAAGAGCATGAGAACGAGAAATTAGATATATTTTTTTCACCTTACGTGCAGTAGCACACAAACCGTCACATCTTTATTAAATTGCTCTTAATAACTTATGGTGCATGGGCAGTGTTGAAGCATAAGTTCTAGCATGTTTCAAAACAGATCATGTAGGTATGAGAAAAACTGAATGAGAGATGCATAGACTACTAGTTCTTTGAAGTAAGGTTCCTTGGTGAGAAAAATTGCAATTTCAGGCCGGGCAACCCAGGCGGCCACCCGGGGCGCCAAACTAAGGTCAACAATTTTGATGTGGTTTTCAACACATGTCAAAAAATCTTAAGTTCTTTTTAACAACTGTTATTAATTTGAACAAACATACGAATCACAAGAAAAATAAATAAAATGACTTATATCTTAATATCCGAGTTAAACTTTGATACATTTTATTTTTGTTTGTGAAGTCGCATGTAAAGCAAGCACAGAAGGAGGTTAGTATGCAAGCGAGTTTACTGCACCCATAAAAATTCTCCTTCTCCATTTTTTCACAATAGACTCGTCTGTTGTCTTTCCAACGCCCACCCTCCCCCTTCCAGCTCTTTTTCTTCTGTAGTCCACATGACCGAAGGCAACACAATACTAGCACGTGCGAGACACATCAAGTCAGGCGATTCCATTGACCCACTGTGGAGCGTGTCTATGTGTCGTGTGCTGAAATACATTTTAAAATGTCAGACCAAAAAAAGTGTTCAGGGTCATTTTATTGGAAAAGAAAGGACCAGAAAACTACTGAAGATGAGAAGCAAGCATATGCTTTAAAAAAGTTTTACAATTAGCTCTCATCCCACTGAACGTAATACTGCGACTGCTGAAAAAATTGGTTGTGAGCAAGAGCAAGAAGATCTGAAAGATGCTGATGCTGAACTTATGCCGCCTATTGTTGGTACGCAATCGACTGTATCAAAAGAGGTAAGTTATTAGGGCCTATTGTTTGTAAGATTAATTTTTTAATGTTAAATGAATGTGGGGTCATGCAGATAGGAGTAGGTAGGGTTATGCGATATTGTGATATATCGCATGTGTTACAATATTATTTTTAAATATAGCTCACGACATTTTAGTGCGATATATCACAACCGCAATATTTTACTATGTACGAAGATAATATTATGCTACTTCATAAACTTAAATTTTTGCAATATATTTTGTGGTTCGATTTTTGGGATAAATATAGCAGAGTACACCCGTTTAAGTAATTCAAACATCGTGGCTCCTAGAGAATAACGAAAATGATCTATGTAACTAACAAAATCGATTGTCATTATCTTTTGACCTGGGTCTTAAATAAGAATTTATCGCATTTGTTTGGTTAATGAACAGGAAGTGGCCAGAATGCTACTGACAAAAAAAATTAAGCTTAAAATATCTCTCGGTCACTGCATATTTCTTTTTTGAATTTTTAAAAACACAGCTTACAAATAACTTTCATCAAACTATATTATTTTAATTATTTCTATTGGATATAAATTTTAAAAGTATTGATACAGGAAAAATCATGGAAAAGGATTTTTTAATTTCATTGTATATTGTAAGAACTGTTGACTTGACCTCTCTAAAAAGGTTAATACATATTTTCTGAATTTATTATCCTTTACTGCTGCAGGTATAAGTTCTACAAGAAGAGATAGTTTCGCACGATCCAGGAGGATAGCCTTCGCAGATTACCGACCAGGTTCATCAAGTTTTAGTTAAGCATGGCTCAACCCAAATTCCTGATGTCCAGTTTTCTGTTAACAAAGAGGGATGTAGGTTCAGTGAAAGCAATTATCGTAGGTGATTGTGCAACTGCGCCGAAATTTTGTGTGTGTGGTCAATTTATTCAGTTGTGAAAGATGTGCTTTTTTGCTTTTGCAAAAAGTAAATTCTGAATGTCTTTATCAACTGTATCTTGTTATTTCGACTGGAAACACATGTCACAGCTTTTGTCAGAACATGAAACCTCCCCACATCATATGAAAGCTTACTAGTCATGGAGTAAATGCAGTCAGCGGCTTCGTTTGGGCAAGACAATTTATTCTGAAAACCAGAGAATGATTCAAAATGAAATAGAACGATGGATAGAGGTTTACAAGCGGTTGGTATTTGTAACTGAATACCTGTGTTCACAGAACTAAGCATTTCTGTGAAAAGTGACGTATTATTTTAGAGTAACAATGGGAACTTTTTCAAATCGCTAGAATTTATTGGAAAGTTTGATATTGTCATAGCTGACCATTTGCGTAAAATAACATTTAAAGAATTGTATGTTCATTATTTATGAAAAAATATTCAGAATGAAATAATTGCTATTCTCGGTTTTGCTTCTCTAGTGCATTATTATCTAGGGACTCTGTGCTTTGGTGTGCAGCAGTTGGCAGCCTTAACATTGTCTTTGCATTGAAGGAAACACATTTTTTTTTAAAATTTCCAGTGCTGTTTTTGAGAAGAATAGCCATTTCTCGTAGGAGTGAAGCAAGTTAAGCTTGCTTCTTAAGCTCTGTACTGAGCAAAATGTGTGGTTTGATAGCTTTAAACCAAGTCACTTAGCCACATTGATACTAAATTTCAGAAAAAAACAACTCATTTTGAAAATATTTAAAGGGGTATTGAATCTAGAAACATGATAGTGACTGTATTACCCTTGATTTGATAGTGAAAAAATAATGTTTTTACTATAGTAGTTTTGTTTATTTAAAGAAAATACATATAATATAAGCTTTTCTTAAGGTTTTTTCAACACAAAGTGATGTTTTCCTTTTTTTCGTATCTGCCTTTAACATATTACTACAATAAAAAAAACATAGACGATGGTTCTCTAACTCTTACATTATGCATTTCAGACATTCTTGAAATCTGTACCAAACATTTTGCAGACCTTACATGTACTCAGTGGCGGATTTAAGGAGGGGGGGGGGGTTTATAGGGGCAATCCCCCCCCCTTAAAACCCCCAAAAAAAACTCAAAAAATTTCAAGTTTGCAAAGTATTATGCAAGACTTATGATCTAGCGAGTACTCACTTTCTAGAAAAAAGTTTATTCTCTGGTTCATCAAAATGTAATCAAGTTCTTAGGCGAACTGTTGGCAGGCGGTTGACTGGATTATGCAAGACGAGGTAGGTTGAGAGGCATGTCAGCGTCCTTCAATTCCGACAGTTTTTGTCGAAAATAACGTATGTCCTGTCAGCTATCTCGGAACAGAGTAATGAAGCTCAAAGTGCTGATATTTGTGAGACTGAATTATTAGTGTGCTTAATATGTCTTTCTGATGTAGGTACTTACAGTCGCTCTGCCAATTAGCAGATTATTTCAGAAAGAGACTTTGGACATGGTAGTTGCCAAAGACATGCTTGAAAACACTCTCTGCAGTTTAGATGTGAAACGAAGAGAGTTTTGTGAGACTTGTTTTCATAATTTGATGGTTGAGGTCGAAGCTTTAGCTGTTGATTTAGAGACAGAGCTGAAAATGCCCAGAGTAGCCAAAAGACAACACCGACTTAATATTTTTACAGGTGACATGGAAACATAAATTAGAGTAGTTTTATTTACCCCTACCCTCGACAACATTTTCGAAGATCTCAAATCAAGGGTCTCGCCCATGACACAACAATCGTACAGTCTATGATTGTGAATTTCGTCTGTTTTAATAGCGAGCGTGTTATTTCAAAAGAGTTTTCTTGGGACGTTTTGAATATTGTTCAAAATCACCATGGATTTTTGGGATACAAAAAAGAGATAGCAAGAAAAATGACCTGCAATTATGACAGTTACAATTAAGTCAGGAACGTGATGAAGGATGTCTTTCAATAACAAGTGCTATGGTTGCATTTTTACACGGTAACAGTGACCTGTTTCACAACAATTAAAACACTACTTTTGGTACTGGCTACATTGCCAGTCCATGTGGTTAGTTCAGAACGATCATTTTCTACATTAAGACGTTTGAAGATGTGGCTGCATTGAGGGATGGGTGAGCAGCGGCTGAATGGCTTAGCTTTACTGAATATACATAGTGATATTGATGTCAAAGTGGGAAAAATTATTGACCGTTTTGCCAAGTCAGGTAATCACAGTCTAGATTTTGTAATTTAATGTAAGTTTCTGTAATTGCTGAATTGTTATGAACGTTTTATAGTATATAGTGAAGTAACTTATTTTTAATTTATTTCATGTTGGATACTTGCTAAAAATTAAAATTAAGTGTAAATTACAGAATAATCTGATGAGATTTTGCAGTGTTTGTGAGCTCTACATATATTCCTCTATGCCAGTTTAATTTTTATTTGTAATATTTTCTTTTAGACATGTAGAATCCACACTTTAAACTTATAAACAATTTTTTTATATTCCATGCTAGAAAATTTTTATTAAACATTTTAATGTTTCTTTAAGAGTACTGTAAAGAAAACAGAATTTCTTGATTCCTTTGAATGATATTTAGCTTCTTTTTGTATGTTTAGCTCTAATATATTTTTCTATTAAAACTTGTGAAAATGTTGTATTGCTGTTCTTTTATTACCGGTTACTATGTCTAAAAGAACTCTTATCTGTAATTTTTAATTAAATCCGTCATGAAACACACAATGTACAGTGAAAGTGACAAAACAATTTCATCTAAAGATAAACTTTCTACTGGTAACGAAAAATGTAGCATGGTTCCAGCAGATGCTGAGTATTTTCCTCCCCCATGTAATTACTCGTGTATTTTTTTACGATTTTGCGAAGGAGAAGTTGTGTTGCCAACACTGACAGTATGTTGGTATTACATAATATAGTATACTGTATTTAAGGTTTAACTTCATTTTTGTCTGTCTAATTTAAAGCCTGTGTGCCACGATGGAAGTTTCTTCCATGGAAGCTGATCTGGCAGGTGCTGTGGAGTGTTCTGTGGAAGGTACGGTGGAGCGCTGGCAGTTTACGTGGAGGATTTCATTTTTGGTCTGGTGCAATTTTCTGTGGAAGGCGTGCTACAAGTTGAAAATTTTAGCCAATCAAGAAGGTTGTGGTTGTTACTTGTCGGCGTTATGTTGCAGGATGTGAAATAAGCCTTCTTTGCCCATTTTCGTTTCTGAATTTGAAATTTCACAATGTGGTCGGCCGAAGCAATAATTGCGTTAACTTCGCTCATTATATAATAACGCAGAAGCTGTTAATGAAGTGAATCCAGGAACTACAAGCGCAGAAGTTAAAACGAATCTTGTTTCGATGAGGCCGCAGTTTGTTTGAGAGAGCAATCTTGGTTACGTTATCTAGCAGGAAAGGAGGTCATGGTATCATGACACAGGTTTATTCCATAGAACATTCCACAGCTGCTTCCATGGAGGCTAGGAAACAAGAGCTTCCTCAAGTGCTTGTACAGGTGAGTGAAGAGCTTTTGGTCAGCGCATAACATCGAGGTCTTTAGCATTTGGGGGGAGGGGGGTGACATGGTGTGAGTATGGAGCAGCGCCGGAATGAATGGGCAGTGGAAACGGGAGATCCCTGAGAAAACCCGCCGACCAGCGGCATCGTCCGGCATGATTCCCACATGCGAAAATCCGGGGACAGACCCTGCCGGGAATCAAACCCGTATCACCTTGGTGGGAGGCGAGAGCTCTGACCCCTCGGCCACTGCGATACCTGCTTGTACAGGTCATTCCATCGTACCACACAGGCTTTAGTTCATATTAACAGCACGAATAACAGGCAACAGTTAGCCACGATAGTAACTAATTTGTAATATTTTTTTTTGTTACGGCAATCTGTCATTAGTTGTTCGGCCCAGAGATGTCACGGTGGGTCCATGTTGACGTCCATTAAAGAAATATTTTTGTTAAATTCTTCACTGGAACCAATTACTTATATTTATATGTGTGTGTGTCTATATATATATATATATATATATATATATATATATATATATATATATATATATATATATATATATATATATATATATATATATATATATATATATATATATATATATATATATA
>PNEQ01124153.1:0-70552 GCA_003012365.1 Medauroidea extradentata | reverse complement strand
TTCAAATTTCACACAGCTTGACATTAACGTACACACCAACTTATGTACAAAATTTCAACTCTCTACGCTAACTAATAATAAAGTTAATATTTAATTTTACTGCAGGGGGTAAGCGAAGCCACGCCCCTGAGCTGACCTACTTCTTGCCCCTTTAGCCTTGGTTCCCACACAAATTCAAGGCTGTGGGCGAACTCTCGGCTGCCAAGCCTAGCTTTCTCTTTCCTTCGGCGTGAAGGGTTAAATAGCCGTGACACAATTCAAAATACTCCTTTCCAACCCTTCGCCTCTGGCCAATATAAAAAACGAAATTAAAAATAAATGAAATTAAACAAATTATTACGATTGAACAAGATTAAACACATAATTCTGATTACAATGAAATGTCAACGGATTCTCTATGACAATTTTATTACATTTTGCATTATTTACAATGAACATTACATTTAATAGATACAAATGTCAAAGAGGCCTGTTACAAAGTTCGATAAAGTCATAATTTTATATTTTTATGAAATAGTGCTAGTTTTATAGAAGATACTTGTGAGTTCAGTTTCTTCTTTCAGAACAATTTTAGCTCACGTGGTTTTCTCATAACGTTGCTTCAAAGACAAAATTTGCATGTTACATGGCCATGCAGATATAGTAAAAACCTATTAACTTACTGAAAGGAAATGATTCACAGTTAACTAACATTCCATGAGCCACGCAACAAAGCATTTAGAAGCCATCGCGTAATATTTTGATTATTTAAAAAAAAAAACGCAAAGTACAAAAAAAAGTTGAAAATTCAGAAATTGTTTATAATACAAAAATATTTAAGTAGAATATTTTTTAATACTTTGTTACATAGCCCGTGGCATGATATTTTACTGTGAATTATTTAGTTTTAGTAAGTCAAGTGGTTTTTACTACTTTCATGGCCATGTAACATGCAAATTTTGACTTTGACGCATCGTTATGAGAAAACTATGAGAGATAAAATTGTTTCGTGAGAGGAAACTGTACTCACAAGTATCGTCTACAGAACTAACATGATTTATTACAAATATAAAATTACGAATTTATCGTACTTGAACCCCCTTAAGTGGTGATCATAAATGTAATTTTATTGGTGGAAAGTTCGTAACAACGTTCAATGCACGTTTCTGAGTTTTGCGTACATCCGGTTAATACATTCTGAACAGGTTATGTTTAACTGTGTTGTAGGGCTTAGAAACTGTCTCTTCATAATGACATTCCGACCTTGTCAGAAGGGTTTTCTTTTCGTACAGTGGCACAATGGGTACATGTGGAATAGTTTCGTAAAAAAAGTATTTACGGACACACTGCAAAGCCGCATTTGAAGAGCATGGCTGGCGGCGCTCTTAGAAGTACCGTGCTTTCTATACGCAAGAATTTCGGTCTTTGTCGGCTAGTCCACCACCAAGCGGCATGTTTGTGTGGTAATTCCTTGTATTAGCAGACGTTATCAGCGGAGGGGTTATAAGGACGTGGAGGGGAGCGGAGTGTCGGCGAGCGCGAAGATACCCAGCTGCGCGTAAGGACATGCATCCGGGGTGAGTGACCTGTGGTGACGTCCTTCTTGCCTCGAGTCCTCCGCTTGTTTCCCTTCCAGGAAAAGCCTCCATTGTGGCGATCCTGTTTGTGGCGGCCCCGGCCTCCTGCCGAGGGCAGTTGGGGAAGAATTCTGCCAGTCCCCGGGAGGCTAATGAGGTGTGTGTGTTCTGTCCCCAAGTGAATGACGCCCGGATAAGGATCGGGTCGTTGAGGTAACCACACGTCGGACGAGGTGCTGACGAAACTTCTTGTGTAGTGACAGGGTATCCTGAGGCACTTTTGCATCAGCTCTTCCTGCGAGAAGCTTCCAGGTGCGTCGACAGGAGAGGAATATCACAACATATATTCCCCCCCTTTGAACAGCCCGGGAAACCTTCCTACTTTCCACTACAGTACTGAGGATCTGAAATATGACTGCAGTAATACCTAGTGTACAAAATCAATAATTATTCTGTGTATGTGTGTATGTACTCATATTGCAACAAAATATTCGCCACTCCCTCCCAGAAAAAATATCCTGGATATGCCCCAAAAGGTTTCTTATGGTGTTCCGGAATGTTTTCCACGGATGATGGTGTCATGTCCGAGCTCGAAAGATTTACCCAGAGCTGTGGACGTATATGCTGTTCACAGATACGAAAGCACTTTTAATACCGTGCCAAGTCGGATTCTGTTGTTCTACTACTTTGCTATAAACATAACTATGCGACTAATAAACACGGAGTGTACATTTGTCCGCAAACGAAATATCTGAGACCATCACAATACATATTTATTAGTAGTCAGTACATGTTACGAGGGCTCACTTTACTGTCAACTACCTACAGGCGTGTTTATAAACACGGCCGCCTAGACATATTACTGGAAATGTATGACATTTCATGCAAGCGTGGTCGTGTTAGTTCCTACCAGTGCCGGATCTAGGGTGGGTAAAGAGGGGGCATGTGCCGCGGGTGGCATATCAACGGTGTGACAGGTTGGCCCCTGTCTTGCTTTAGAATGTTAGGACGGAATAACTATATCCTCACTGAAGAAGTCAATTCAGATGCTATCAATTTTTGGCTGAGAGAAAAGTCATTAAAATTACTGTGTAACGTAAACTTATAGAGTGCCGTATATTGTGTAGTACTACTTTAATGTTCGTGTGTATGCCAAGGTTTGCAAAATAAACTGAACTGATGAGATTAATTTAATGGTTAATTTAAAGTACATATTTTTTTCACAGCAAAAATTGGATTAGTATATTATCGACACAAAATAATATTACAGCAGTATTAACTGTATTTTTCAACGCAATGTTTTACTTCTCTTACCGTAAAATTTACTAAAAACCACAATAGAACTGTTATCAGTATTGAGTCATTGAATAAATGCCGCACTCAGTTCACAATGTTTATTCAGTTAACAAACACCAGCTAATATTTTTAAAATGTATAATTTTAAAATAATTGGTCTTACACATTATCAATTCTTAAAAAATTAACATCTCAATGACTGCACAACATAAAGAGATAACAACACAAAAGTGCAAAGATGTGACACTACTTAAGGCGCCCTCCTACACCACTCTTCAAATGCGTTGCAGCGTGTTCGTAAACAGGATTTTTCTACGAAAATATTCCACGTGTGCCCATTGTGCCAACGTACGAAAAGAAAACAAACTTCAGACAAGGTCGGAACCTCATTAAAAACACTGTTTCTAAGCCCTCCAACATGGCTAAAAACCGCCTCTTCAGACTGCCGTACTTCAAAATATATAAACCGGATGTATGTGAAACTCAGGTTGCGACCTGCACTGAACTTAGTTGCAGACTTTCCACCAATAAAATTATATGGTCACCGCTTAGTGTTCCATAGTAAAAACCGTTCGGCGGGAACCTTGCACGCTTGTTCAGCGCTTGGCTCGTTGAGGCGACGCGGCATTTGATGCGCGCTTCAAGGTCGACCTTACTGCTCCGTCGCTTATGAGCCTCTCACACGCGCGGGTAGGCGGCGCCCTTAAGCACCCACCAATTTACAATTAAATTGGTAGCACTAATATAGGCTACAAACTGGATATCAGATAAATATAAATAATTCACTTTTTTTAAACAAAAATACAAATATTACCTAACATTTCATTCGTAAGTGATTTAAGCCTTGCGGGACTTACGAAAAAATTACAACTTTTAATTTATCTATTGTCTAGAAATTAAATTTCCTGTCATATTCCCATTGCCAAGGTACAGCTCCTATTGTGTTGAAGTAATGGCATACTGTAGCCTGTCTCTTGTTTCAATAGAGCTACAATTGCTTCGATTCCCTCACTGCTGCACTAAGCCCTTTAAAGTTAGTCCATTCCTCCATTCACCCATAGACAAAACAGAGGTTTGTGTGTCCTCAAAATCAACATTATTTAAATAACAGCTGATATTTTCAGCTAACAGATAGTTGTGAAATGCACATGTAGCTAGTGTTATTTTTTTGCACTTTTTCTACAGGAAGATTAATGTTTGTCAACAATACACTAAATCGGTTTGCCATAATGCCAAATGCATTTTTTACTACTCGTCTGGCACAGCTGAGGCGGTGGTTATATACTCTTCGTTCCGCTGATAAAAACCTTTTACTGTATGGCTACATTATATGGGTTTGAAGGGGAAATGCATCGTCAGCGAAAAATGTGTAGGGTGAAGATATATCACTGTTGGGTAAATTTGCTGGTGGTGGAAAATTAAGTGAATTCTTTAGTACTAGTGAGTTAAATACACTGTTGTTATAAACTCTACCATCGCTTATACGACCATTACACCCGACATCAAGAAATAAGAATTTATAGTTTGCATCAAATATTGCCAACAGAACTATACTGTTGAATCCCTTGTCATTATAATAATAAGAGCCACATGATCTAGGTGCTTGAAAATTAATGTGTTTTTCATCCATTGCACCCAGGCAGTTAGGGAAGTTACAAAGGTCATAATAGTCCCTGGAGATTCGCAGCCACTCTTCTGGGGTTGATTGAACCTGTAAAACAACATTCGTTCTAGTTTTCTATGTTAAACATTTCGTGTTGTTAACAAAATGTAAATTTTCCTTTTTTGTTGTTACAGCAGGAAGAATCACAATCTTTGCTACACAATTTTGACACACTGGAAGGCTCTGAAACACAGTTTCATCACGGAGAAGTTGTTGTATGTGATCAAGTGGATGGAAGTGCGTTGAATGAAGAGCTACGTAACATTCATACAGAAGTGTGTTCTGAACCATCCCCTTTTCAGTCATCCAGTTCAAATAGTTCTGGGATAAGAAAAAAGAAAAGAATAGAAGTTAACGATGTAGCTCTGTTTGAGAAAGCTGAAGGAATTTTAAATTGTGTTTCTTCAAGACTTGGAGATTCAACTCGTACACAGTCAAAACATGAAGTCTTCGCTCAGTTTATTGATGAACAGTCGCCGAAGATTAAAGATGAAGAACTGATAATATTGACAAAACATAAGTTGCAAATTGTATTAATGGAGGCCCAACTAGAAGACTTTAAAAAACGAAAAGCAACTGACATTGATTAAAAATGTATTTCAACTACTTTTTTTATTATGTCTAACATAATCAACATCCATGTTAGTCAGTAAATAATGTTTACGTTTTCTTTTATCATTATATAAGTACAGTTGTAATTTTCTTGTTATATGTTTAAAAAGATGCAACGATGTGCAAGTTCCTAGTTTTCTTTATGTTTGTTTTATGATAATACTAGCCGGCCGGCTGCGGCGTTGCCCGCGTGAAATTATGTAATGTAAACAATAACTCTGGATAAAATATTTGATGAAGGCATTTAACAGCTAGCGTACTGAATAACAGTGAACAAAAATTAACTGACTTAGCTCAGTGTAAAGCGCGTGCGCAATATGCTCGTATGATGTAATAGTAATTCCCATCGGAAAGTCTTGCACGGGATACGAACCCGTAACCCCACCCCTCCCACATCACAAACTTTATACAATACCTGAGTGAACGCTTAAAGGCAAGCCGTGATAGTTCTTTCCTATGTACGAACAGTCCAAAGAGGTTTTATTTATGAGTAGGTTGGCAAAAAGAAACGACTGTTGAATTATTTCTCCGTGATCATTCTCTTTTTTCGGGAGACTGTAACATTTTACTGCTTTTTATCTACTTAATTTTCGAATTTCATAAAAACCTGGATTTTATTTGTAGATATTTACGTAAACTTCATTCTTATCAAAAAATCATCTCGTATCTCAACGTGTATAAACTGTACATATGATTATTTGAAATCACGTTTTATTTTTTTAACAGCTTTCAAGGATGAATTTCGAAAAATCCTGAAATTCCTTTTTTTTTTTTATATATATATTTGCGTAATATTTATTTTAAAGCAAAAACCATTTCAATATTTCGACTGGTTTACGAGGTAAGTGGGATTAATTTAAAAAACACGTTTTATTTTTTAAGAGCTTTCAAGGACGAATTTCGAAAAATTTTAAAAATACGTTTTAAATATTTACTTAAGCATCATTAAAAAAATATCACCTCACTATCTGAAATGGTTTAAGAGAAATCACGGATTAATGAAAAACATATTTTACGGCTTTTCATCCCCTTAATTTTCGAATTTCGCAAAATCGAAAAATTTGCGAATATGCATTTCTTTGGGCAATATTACAAAGTTAAAAAATTTATGATAGCATTCTCGGTTAATGAGATATCAAAGATTCTTTTAAAACACATTTCACCCCTTTTCACCCCCTTAATTATCGAATTTCGAAAAATCCTTTCTTTGTGGGTGCCTACGGGGCAAGTGGAAGCTTCCCCCAAAATGTCATGGTTCTAGGTCCAGCGGTGTGGGCTGTGCGTTGATGAGTGAGTGAGTGAGTGAGTCAGGACACTTCATTTTATATATTAAGATTTAATTTTATTTTCAATAAAATTGTTTAAAATTATATATTTAATTTTTAACTTTATGTAATCATCTTTAAGTACTTCATAAATTACTTGACAAGTAGAAGGAATTATTCCACTGAGTGTTGAAGATGGTATTCTATAAGCAAAACTTAAACTCTTGTATGTTTCACCCGTAGCCAGAAAGCGAAAGTGATCCAGACAATCTGGAACAATACGTTACAATTACTAAAATTAATGTATGTAAGTATCTGCAGTCAAAGCTTTTATTGCTACTTTAGTGCTAACCTACCTTTTGTCAACTGAAATATATATATATATATATATATATATATATATATATATATATATATGTATATTTTTTGTAGTTCAACAAGGCCCTTCAGTTTCTTGAGTGACTTTTCATCCATGCGCAGATAGTTTTTAAAACATTCTGGATCCTCCAGACGCAGTGCTTCGTTGACCAACCTATGAATATTGCCTGCACCTGAATCACGTCGTTGAAACCAGGGCCTAGTCCACCACCGACGATATTTCCATTTTTTATTAATTTTTTAAATTGCTGACACAATAGACGATGCACAAATTACCCCAACAACCCCAAATACAGCTTCCAATTCTGCATTCAACATCTTTATGGTATACTCCTTCTTGTACAAGAAAGATAGTCGTGTGTTCTGATCACTCAGTTTGGTATGATGCTAGCTAGCATACTAGCTAGTGTTCACCTTCTTGTACACCTTTGATACTATCTTTCATGTACAAGAAAGATGCCCGTGTGTACTAGGCTTAAAGCTCTCTCTTGCAAGTACATGTATGAGTAAGCTTGTGGACGTTCCAAATATTTCCTAGAGTTTGGAGGGTTCTTAACAGTTTTGCTGCTTCATTTCAATAATGGTAATGTGATAAACTTACGACATCAACAGAAAAATAATTTTTACCTACTTTTCAAGCAATAATGTGAACATTTCAACTCTAAATTATGTATATGTATATATATATATTTTTTTTCTTCTTCTCATTCTCCATTGTCGCCTTAATTCACTACTACTCAGCGCAATTTATTTTGGAATTATCTCTTGGTCTGCCTTCAATCAGAGTTCAATGGTTAGCCATTTTTATGTATTATTTAATCACAACTAAAAATAAAACATAGAACTTCTTGATGTGGAATATACTATGAATTTACTCGTCATTTCTTACTGTGTATACTGCAGTCAGTGAAAATCGTTAAGAAGCATCCAGACAAGTTGAATATTTTAGATAACTTGTGGAACTTGAATAGCAATATGTATAGTCTTATAGTTACCCTGGTTAGTTTTTTTTGTAAATTGTGTTACTTTTTCAGATACTGCTACTTAATAAGGCATCAAAACTAGAAGATATAAAAACTATTTGTTGACGAAATACTGGTCGTGTTGTCGGTAACGCTGTCCATTAAAAGGGTAGGTTCGTCACGAGTTGCCATTGGCCAGACCTACGGATAGTGAACGGTAAGTGGGCAAAGCTTGCTTCCGCATGCGTGACGAGTGCTTACATACTTACTGCATAACCCATCAGGCATAATTTTCCAATTGTAGCTCCGACCTTTAGTGGCCGTACTTGACAGGACTCGTGATTGCGGGCTATGTAGCAGACTAGCGTGGATAGTACGTCAGACATACGAAGTTTACGAATCTGCGCGAGTGACTTAGCTGGATACAGATCCCGGGAAAGTCACTCGGTTGATTCGTTTTTCATCACTAGTGTAATTTATTATCTTTCATAGCGCTGCTCAAATTTAAGTTTCTCGAGATTTAACCAACCATGTTACCAATACCTTTGTTAATTTTTGAGAGGGCTAAATACAGGGTGTCCAGAAACGAAAGCCACAGTAAACACACCGCGTGAACCCTGGGCTAAATTGGAGACGACAGTGTATGTGGCAAAATGTTGTACTATGACATTTTATACGCAATGTTGCAACATAGCATATAGTTTGTCTCCTCTTACGCTCTACAGACATCTTACTTACTTATGTTATGACCTGCATTTTATGGATGCAGGTTCAAATCCCGAGCTGTCCAAATATGATTCTACGTTTACTTGATGTAACATGCATAAAATAATACCTGGACGTGGAGTGCAAGAGGGGACTTACTCCGAGCAATGTTGCCACATTGTGCACGTAAAATGTCGTAAAACATTTAGCCGAGGATTCGCGTTGTTTGCTTATTGTGCCTTTGTTTCTGGACAATCTGTATATTACATAATTTGAAATGGCAGGTTACTCGAAGCCAATATGAAAATACCGAAAAAAATTTAATAATAGAAAACAGATTTTGTCAGAATTCTGAGCATATAATTTGCTCGGGTGACGTATTTCTTGTCGCCTACATTTTGTACATTTGTTTCCGGTGCAAAAGCTCACGATAAATAAATGCGTCACTCTGGCGAAATGTTTTCTTGTAAAGTTGGCAAAACCTGTTATCTAAGAGTGCTCTGTTTAATCGTTATGTACCTGGAGATATCAGATGAAGTTTTAGCACTACTTTTATGCACCATTTTTCTACATTTCCGATCAATAAATGTTTGTATTATGACACGTCAAAATTAATGGTTTTCTCTTTTAAGTACTTAATGTACTTGCGCATGGTAAATTAAATTTCCTACCAGAACTAACACAGTTCAGAGACAATAAAAGTCATTCAGTGAAATATTGTGTACATATGCCATGGTAGTGCTATTTCGTCTCAGAAAATCAAGAGTGAAACAAGGAATCCAATAAAAAACCGAATTGTCTGTAGTCAATACATTAGCAATTATCAAAAACCTAAAATATTCTAAGAGGAATTGTATCAAATCACAGAAAATACAAATAAAGGACAGTTAAAAGTTTTTCGTTTTTTTTTTTTTTTTTTTTTTTTTTTTTTTTTTTTTTCGTACTTTTTGTGATTGGACACAATTTCGCTTGAGAATCTTTAAGGTCTTATTATTTGTGTATGTGTTGACTACATCCAGTCCGGCTTATTTTTATTCCTTTACTGTTTTTCTTTGCGTTCACAGACGACATAGCACAGCAATGATGTATGTCCACAATATTTCACAAAATCATTTGCCCCATTGCAAGAATTTTTCAAAGACTATAATATTTCATGATGTAATTTGTAAAAAAAAAAAAAAAGTCTAACGTTATTCGTAGAAATTGTGCATTTTAGTTTTTTTAAAACGATAATTCACCCGTATTTGTTACGAAAATATTTTCAAGAGTACTATTACTACATCATGACTTCTGTAGTCCATTTGCTGTTAATTATTTAATTTTTACTACGGATAGGTTCTGAAGATAGTAAAAAATTTACTTAGATGTTACGCAAAACATATAGGAATTAAACTTGTTTACTGGTAGCTTGAATATGTTTCTACGGGTGTAGACATTTTATGATGGCATACAGTTTAGCTGTGTACGCCATATATATATATATATATATATATATATATATATATATATATATATATATATATATATATATATATAAACACACCTAGAATTTAATAAGCAAGTTATGAGATAATGTTTAAATCCCATTATCACCCATTCTCATTAAATAATGGAGTATCCATTAGCATTGGAAACGGTGTCATTATTCTTGAAATATATTTATTTATTACGTAGTTAAGACATTTATGCCTTGTCTTGCACTGGAACCATTACACATGATCACAACGAAAATAATACAAAACATGATTAAGAATAAAAAATAAACTTAACAGTTAAGTTACAACAATGAAATGTATAATGTATACATACAAAAATAAAAATACCCCATACATACGCAGACAAACACACACACAAACCAACAAGTTATCAATCAGAATCACACGTACACAAAACAAACCAATTTTAACTCTGAATCACGCACACAAAGTAAGCCAGTTTTGAATCAGAATCTCACACATAACAAACCAGTTTTCACTCACAATCTTAAACACACACGTAACACATGCAGCTACATACAAACCAACGCGCGCGCGCACACACACACACTATGTTTCGTATTTTTTTTAATTCTTGAATTAAAAAGTTTTTATACTTTTAGGAATTTTTTTTAATACAAAAATATTTTGTATTGGCTTTTTATATACTTAAAGCCCTAGCCCGTGAAATGTACTTTTACTGCGATTTATTTCGTTTCGTTATGTTGGTTGGTTTTCGGGAGGTGTATGAACTAAAAACATGCAAGTTTTTAATTTGAAATGCCATTGTGGGAAAACTGGCTGAGCTAAATTTTTTTTGTAAGAGGAAATTGTACTTCCTAGTAACGTCTACAAAACTAACACTGTTGCATTCAAATATAAAATAATAATTTTATTCCCACCTGAACGCCCTTAAGCACTAATTTTGCCGACAAAGTGTAAGCCATAGCAAGATACTACAACTGAGCGAAGTGGCGCAACGGTAACTTTCTTCGATATCAGGAAAACTCGGGTTCGAGTTCTCGCTCAGGCCATCCTGATTTTGTCTTTCCATGGATTTCCGAAAACGATCCAGGTGAATGCTGGGATGGTTCCTTTACAAAGGCTTAGTCAACTACTTTCCTAGTTTCTGTCCGTATGTAAAGATTGCGAGTAGCTGTTTGTACCAGCGGTGGATTCAGGGGAAGGGGGGGACGCATAGGGGCCGTTGCCCCTCGCGAGATTGTTCCAAAATATAAAACCAAAAAAGTACCAAGTTAGATATTGAAAAGATTATCTCATACTTTTCCTAGACCCATATAAAAGACAACACAACATTAACAATACAATCACTGGTTGCATCAATATAGAAGCAGATGCAAAAAAAAATTAGCTACATTATTTATTTTATATCAGCATAAAAGTTTTCACTTTTAAATCATGTTTTTTTTCCTAAAACTTATTACAATTTTAAGGGATATATTAAATTTGTTTAGATTGGAAACTCCTTTAATAGCACAATTTTGCTCCCTAAAATCCATATATTTTCCGGGGGAGAATACCGGAACCTCCCTTTTTGCTTGGGGAGTAGGTATAGCTATGTTTGAAGGCGTAGCATCTCCAGGATCCAAAGCTGGATCTGTCCCTGATTTGTACTGACATCGATGACGACAAGACGTAAAGCCCAGTAAAAATAAATTATATATAAAATATAACTCAAAAATCTTTCTCATGTATACAAATGCTTACAAATGCTTACATGTAATAAAAGGACAGCGCCCAGCGTGGGGCTCGAACCCACGACCCTGAGATTAAGAGTCTCATGCTCTACCGACTGAGCTAGCCGGGCTGGCCGTCCAAATCGCGTACTTAGGAGTGTCATAAGTTGTGCTCCTAATTTTATAGTGAATACTATTAAATAATATGTAGTCTAAAAGTTGCGAAGGGATAAGGTTTAAGGCGGTTACACAAAACTTTAGCATTTGACTTTACGATAGCTTTCAGTGCATAGTTAGTTAAAGAGTCCTACACACTGGAGACGGCAATGCTTAGGCAAGCAGCCTTGACTTTACGTTTTAAATCAACTGAAAACCGTAAGTCAAGTTAGCCGTTTGCAGCTAACCAATATATGTTTGTTATAATAAAAAATTGTATCATTTTATTTTGCAGTGCTGAAATTTCATTCAAATTTAAATAAATGTTTCTTAAATGTACTCGAATAATCTTGTAGTTAGTGTAAGTACATATTCGTAAATGAAGTGTAAGGCCGTGTTAACAATATGGTCACACGACTAGATTATGTACACAAAATCTGTGACGTATTTTAGTGACGCGTATGCATATTACAAAAATTTATAAATAACAAATTACCAATTTTATAACCCTAAATCGTGACCATATTGCAACAAGCATGACGATAGTAGACTATATCCAACGACATGTCTATATCCTATAGTTTTTTTGCAATTATATTAAACTTTATAAAACTATGACCTTAGAAAAAGTTGTACAATAGGATTGCATGACTGGATGCTGTTTTTTTTACATACTCCATTACGATAAAATTATTTGCAAACTTTTTTCAAATTATCTGTTTAGCATTTGCAATTTAGATCTACCATATCATTCTTTGCTTTATAACTAATACACCGTCATAACGCGCAACATAAAAACAAAAACATAACCCAGCTTCGACAATGAGAAAACAAGCAGCAGGACAAACTGCTAATAATTGACAGTCGAGGTGTTCGTATTGGAAGCTTACCAAAAACAAAACGCAGAAACCCAAATACCGTCTGCAAAGTGAGATGGTACACAGCGTAAGTTTCGTGAATGGCACTGCTGTCTTTCTGGAAAACATTATGACACAATATTCCCGTTTCAAATATATATATATATATATATATATATATATATATATATATATATATATATATATATACATATATACTCTCTCTCTCAAATGTTTTTCAGTGTCATTACTTTTTAACTTTACGTTAGTATTGTGTATTGACAAATATTTAATGTAACGGAAACGTAAAGTCAACTGCTAAAGTATTCAATCGTGTTTAAGGCCACGGGGCCCTATTTATGCTGGGCTTTTTTGAGTGTTCACTTTATTCCGAATCACCTATATGTATTTATTGGCAGCGTGTATTCGTGTAGAGACGTCACTCATTTGACTGAGCCCATAAGAATAACGTCCCTGCTACACCACCCGTCTGCGATTTGTGGGTAGATCCCAAATATGTTGAGAGTTAAAAAAAGCCAATCACTGACCATGAAGCAGACCTGCAGATGTGCACGCGAGGCTCTGAAACAAAATGTTGCATAATTCTTTTCACCAAAAATCATTGCCTCTAATTATTTTTAAATCCTGAAAGGGAGCAGATATCGTTAAACCTTTGCATAGAAATGTTGGAAATTGTTTGTACTATGCATCCTAATTTTTCAAAACTGAATTTTATTTATAATTTTGGCTAATTATCGACTTTAAGAAAAACATTTTGAGTCGATAATTAACAAAAATTATATAAATGTATGGTTTGAAAAAAAATTAGACTACATAGTACTAACAATTTCCAACATTTCTATATAACGGTTTTGCGATATCTGCTACCTTTCAGGATTTAAAAAATTAAACTCGCAAAACAGCATCCCTTGGCTTTGAGGAGGAGTCTTAAGACATTTTTATTGTATTATTTTTGTTTTTGAGCCATAAGATTTATTCAGATTGTATCATGAAAATTTTCTCTTTGACAAAGCATAGGAAATATTCTTGGTAAACCTCTTAGCATAAATAATAATGGAGTCTCTCACTAATTTGTCATGCAGAATCATTGCAAAAGAATTCTTTAAAGTTAACCTTTAATTCTCTTGCAACGTTTCTGAATGACAAATTAATAAAAAATTATATTATTATTTGTGTCAAACAGTTTGCCGCGAGTATATACTACGCTTTGTCAAAGAGAACATTTTGATTATACAATTTTAATAAATGTTATGGCTCAAAAACTGAAGGAAAAAAAAAACGCATTTTAGCAGCCGGTTGTTCTGCTCCGCCGCTAGAGCTAGCCCTGGTCATTCCTTTTCTATCACCCAACTCTAGAGCGCTTACACGTACGTAAAGAACTTCATATCTGTACACCGAAATACGGAAATTCCTCTGTAACGCGATTAAAGAAATTTTCGTACTTGAATCATATTTAGAAAGAACGAGCAATCCAATTCAGTTAAATTGTTTATTGTCCAAGTAGACTACAAATATATACAAGTTGGTACATATAGTACAGGACTCGTCAGAATACTGATTAATAATAAACGGTATGGACACGTTCAAATACATATGTTGTGAAATATTTCTCGTGGCAAAAAGCATTGAGCTAACTTTTTTTTAAAGATGAGAGATATGAAGTTTCCAGTCGAGTTTCTCATCTTTATTTACAACTAGGATTTTGGTTGAACTTGATTGCGTTATATTATCATCACTTATTGACACAATTGCCTCTTGTTGATTACATTACTATTTAAGTTTAAAATGTAGCCAACAAGTAATTTTTGAATTGTTTAAATTTAAGTAATTAGCATTGAACCAATCGATAATATCATTAGTTAGAATTGTAACACTTTCATTTAGACTTAAATTGTTATCCTCATGTGTTGAGATATTGGTGTCATCTGCATATAGAACAAATTCACAACTTGTAACCCTTCTTGACAAGTAATTTATATATATATATATATATATATATATATATATATATATATATATATATATATATATATAAGAAAAAGCAAAGGACCGAGTACAGAGCCCTGAGGTACACCAACTGAAGTGTTGCCTTTCTGAGTGTACACAATATTTTGTGTTAACCGAGGGGTCTATGTATTGTATTACAACTAATTGATAACGCTGAGACAAGTAAGATGTGAGCCAGTTTAGCGCTACGCCTTTAACGTGACATGTATTCAACATTTTAATGAGTATTTTATGACTGACGCTATCAGAAGCCCAGCCTAAGGCCATGATCTTTCATTTATTTCAAACAATTGCAAATAACTCAAATATTTTTTAATCAAATGCTTTGAAAAAATGTGAGACTGTGTACAATCATATGATACACAGTTTTGCCACAGTGTATTTTTTTTATTATGTACCGTTTGCTAGTAAAAAAAAAGTTTGCTTCATTTTGGCATATTTTGACAACAAAATATATGTTGTTTCCAGGGACAAAAATCTAAAAATCCGTTTGGTGTATTGCAACAGAAAAATTCAGATACAAACGATGATATATAAGAGTTAAAACTGTAAGAATGAATTTTTGACGTATGTAATAGTTTGCGTTAAAAAAATATTTTCGAAACCACTGCAAAACTAAAGAGCGAGGCCTTAAGTCGCAAAATAGCCCAACAGGATATTTCCGTCTTTCCAAGTCCTCAAGTATGTAACTGATGAATTCGTACTGTGCAATCGTCACTGATTTACCACCTCTAAAGCCGAGTCAACTAGCAACTAAAATGTTGTGTTTCTCGGAGAACGACATCAATCTGTTAAACATTAATAAGTCTAGTATTTTTTTTAATGACAAGAGATATATAGGCCTATAGTTCTGCCAGAGGTCATGGGGGCCTTTTTCATGTAGGGGGATAGCTTTTGAACACTTCCATAAGGTTGGAAAACTGCCTTGCGCGAATGACTGATTGTAGAGATGTAACAGAGAGAGAGTCTACTATGAAGTCTATGTATGTCTTAATAATAAAATCAGGTACAGCATCTAAACTCGATGAACGTTGACCTTTCGTTACTGGACTACTGACAGTAACTCTACTTTGGTTATGGGAAATAGAAACAGATGCAGTATAGGTTGAGTCAAAGATTGAGGCTACGTTACGTGTAGTATTATTAACATGTGTCCAAGGTTGGTCATGCACTATTTTTGTAAAAATATTCAATAAACTCGCCTGCAACTTTACATAGATTTTCTATGCATTGGTCTGTCATGTTTCTTAATTTTTATATTTAGTACGTTTTCGAGTTCACTTAGCTCACTTTTAACAATATTCTAAGTAGTTTTGGTTTCATTTGTCGAAAATTTGACTAAGCTTTCATAATGTAATTTCTTAGCAGATTTTATAACTTGTTTATAAATTTTATGACACTCCTTACAATATTGCCCTTTTTTAAATGTTGGAAAAATAACTTCCGCTATTTTTGTCAAAACTTCTTTCTATTTCTTTAGTAAATTTTTTTATGATATATTCTGCTACAGAAGTTAGTTGTTTTAATTAGTTGACCATTATGATCAGAAAGTTCTGTTACTATAACAGTATTTTTTTTAGACATTTTTGTTAAGATTAGTTAATATATTGTCAATAAACTGATACAATTTTTAGAATTACGGCTGTCAACTTATGTATTATATTGAAGTCTCCGCGGATGACAATGTTTTTGAATTCCGAGGTTACCTTGTTCAATAATACATCTAGTGTACTGAAAAATAAAGCTATGTTAGAATTACGAGATCTATATATAGCAATAATTAAAAGTTTTGAGTTGCTACTTGTAACGATAATAGCAGACAACTCGAAATACTTTTCATAACTGCCATCATTATACATACAGTTCTGCATTTAAACCATAATTGACAAAAACACAAACACCCCCACACATGGGCGTACCTAGGAATAGTTTTCGGAGGGGTTTTGACTCTCATCTTGCATAAATGTTCCAATGTCATCTGTATTTGTCGTCTCTAAATGTAATATTTACATAGTTTATTAACATTTTGGTTATTTTTGTAGTATGTTCTACATTTTGTAATGTAAAATATAATTCATAGATAAGGAAACTGACATTTCATAGGGGATTTGAACCCCAAAAACCACCCCTCTGGGTACGCCCATGCCCCCACATTTAGAGCCAGCTCTGCTATAACACGTAAACAACATTAACCCTGGTATGTTAACGTCTTCATTATCTCTCAGCCAATGTTCAGACAAACATAACACATTACACTGTGTGGTTTACAGCACTGCTTGTACGTGCTCAATTTTATTTGAAACAAATTGAATGTTTTCGTGAATGACTGTGAGGTTTTGTGAGACTTTTCATTACTCTGGGAGTTGTCTGCCAACACAATTTGTGCATCAGAAAGGTAGGTTAGAAATATATGAACGACATTTATTCATTGCTGTTTGCAGCTAGTATCACTCAAAATTGTATTAGTTTTTTGCAAAATATAAAACCTTTCAAAATAAACGTAAACAACCGAATTGAAGACATTATTTTCTCGCAACAATTCAACCGGCCCTACACAAGTTGGACAGCGCAAATATCAACAACATGAGGCAAACTAATAATTAGGTTATTTTTGTTATATATTTTACTTAAGTGTATTACTGAGCTGTCGTTACATTTTATTTCATAGGAACAATATACTCATATCACAATGGTCGAGCTGTTTCAAGCAATACACATAACTATTAGCTATTGTTATGCCGGTAATGGACCAGGCGATGAAACAATAACAAATCGAAAATGAAATAAGTGAACTGTTTATCTCAATCCAGTGTCTAGGGCTTGAGTAAGTCTGCACCCGGGGTACGATACACTAGCCTTCGGATACCCTCATCATTTGACGTTCCTTAAAATGTCTAAAAACGTATTTTTTTCCAGACTGTTGTGTCTGGAAAGATACTACACTTGTTTGTAAAACGGAGGGATAGAACCTTTTGTTATGTTTTACTATATTCTTCAATTAAATTATTCGGTCACTGCTTAGAGTACCATAAAAAAGTATAATACGAAAATACTGCGTATCAGTTTACTGCACTGCGTATAAAAGTAGTATTATTCTTGACGTCCGTACCAGTGTCACCCATATTACTTTCCTTCGTATTGCTTTAGCGTGTAAGAAATTGCTAAAAAAAAAAACGGCATTTTCAAACTTCTTATCTCAAATGTTAATATCTTGATAACAATGAAACTTACAATAGAAGCATGAATTGGGCATCGCTGCGTACTGGCCTCCGCAATACGTAAAAAATAACTAGGGCCCGGTAGTTTTCGCGAAAAGATATTTGCCCCACTTTGTTTCAGTGTCTTACGTGTACACCTGCACCTCAACTTCATGGCTATTGACAGAGTGTTTTTGTGCAGAGTCGATACTCATTTGACTGTGCCAATCAGTACACGGATAACTGAAACACATCACGTCTGTGATTTGCGGGTTTAACCTCCACACGCTGGGTGTTGCGGCAGCCAATCACTGATCACAAAGCTGAGCTGCAGGTGTGCACGTAAGGCACTGAAACAAAGTGCTGCAAAAATATTTTTGCGAGAACTACAGGGTCCTAAAAATAACGTATAGCTGCAGGAAAATTTCGCGAATTCAATTACCTGCATGTTAGAATGAACTATCCTATGCATACTCAAGCTCAGACTATTTGTCCCCTAGCTGCTACTCAGTGGAACCGCAGACAATGAACGAATAGTCGGGGCTTGAGTATGTATATTACAATGGATTCTAGCCTGCAGGTCATTGAATTCGCGAAAATTTTCCTGTCCCTACAGCTTGTCCCACATAATAATTCCGTTTCTTGACACTTTTGAAGACTATCACTTATACAACTTTCTACGGGGAATTACTTTCAATTATGTTCTTCTGCACAGTTTGAGAGCCGGGTGAGTGTGTTTATGCGTAAATCACTTGTGGCATAGGAAAACACTACTAATTACATGAAAACAGCTGTAAATGGAATGCCAACACAACTGTCAAAAAGTAGAATTCTTATATGAGATAGACATTATAGAACTATAGCATTAGTCACAAATTTTCAACAACAGTAGCGACCGGCGCACAGTCTAGCGGCGAAGCTAATAACTATGCCTAACTCCAGCTATAAATGACAAAACCTTATTTTCAGTTATACTCAACGTCTTCAAGTCGTAGACTTCACTACGTCATTATTTTCACTATCCCACTATGACACGTAGAAATGCGTAGAAAGGTAACAATTGTTTTACTAGGCGTCATAACAAAACATCGCTTCGAAAGAAGCGTCACAAATTAACCGTCATATACAAATAATTACTTACGTAATCATTTCGCTGGTGTTTATTCTGTTCCACGGGTCCGAACTCTTGGAGTTATTGGAATTGTCACTACTTTTCATTCAAATGAGATTGGTTCTGTAGAAGATGATTTATCGCGGGAAAATTTGACTGTTTGCTGGGTTTAAACGTTCGTTCAGCTTACCAAAATATTACTGGCTTCCGCGTGTACGTTATTTGACTGAGCCAATAAGAATCCCGTTGCTGTAACATTTGATGTCTCTTATTGGTCTGCAGTCAGATATGTCGTGTCAGGTGTATATCACTCAGTCATACACGTTGCAAGAAACTATCAGCGTTTTCAAGGGTATGATGGCACGAATAATGTTCGCGATATACCATCCTCTCTAATTATAACAGAACATTTATTTTATGCTTTGCTTTGACTGACTTGTCGTCAACAAAATTTTAGAATACGATAGTGGAATGCGGGAATTAATTTAGCAGTGTGATATAAGTAAACAGGTTAGTTATTATGAGCACATAGCAAATACAGTTTAACTGTCGCCCGAACACAAGGTCTTCCGGCTCCTGTCATTGTACCAAGTCGTGTGTCGCCATCTCTAATTACTTGTCGACGAGACGTATAGCTCACTTACCTTACCTAAGGTCGAGCAGTATTCAGGAACTGCATTTGAAATGTGTTCGAATTGATGTCCTACGTGACTTCGCGCCCTGGTACAGTTTATCAGTTCGTGTCGTCATATGCCGTTGTTCGAATTTACAACAATGACAGGGATCCTAGCATGTCCTTCAACCAAGGCCATAAGGTATTTATCAATCACGAGCCGTAGGTACAAACGCCCTAGGGCTTATCACAAAAAAAAGGGGGGGGGGGACACAAGGACAAATGGTTAAGAACACATTGCACTGAAATCTAACACAGTTTTCAGAAGAAAAAAACACGTCAATGAGAAGCGCGATAGTTGCCAACGTAGAAAAAGTTTAATGAACATGTTTGCGCTCAACAAGAAAGAGGCAATTGCAATACGCCATTTAAATTTTAATTATTATTATTACGACGGGAAAGATATAAGAATTTGACATGACTTTCTTACAAATATCTATTCGTATTTCGTACATGGTTATGTTACTTTCAGAAATGCAAGTGCTGAATTTTAATTCTTATAATTATAACATGAATAAAATACGGTGAAATAGAAGTGTTACTAAAATTACTGATATCAGCAAGTGTCAAAAGAATGCTTGGTAATTGTCGCTCAGCACTGGTATAAAATACTGCCTACGGCAAAAAAAAAAAAAAAAAATAATTATCACTATTCTGGAATCACAATAGCTCGTCAGACGCGACGCGAAGTGCACGACGCGACACTAAAAATTCTTATTATTGCGAACACTAGTCCGTCTGTCGCGCAACAAATACTAAAAAAATATGAAATGTAGCCTAGATAGTTCCTTGCCACTGTATACATACTAATCTCTAGTTAAGGTACGACAGCCACAGCTGTTTATTGTATTTCAAAATTTTTACCATTTATTTGTAATATATTTGAAGTACCCACTGGCATTTCAAAATGCGAAAAGAAAGTCACAATTACACGTTTGCTTAAAAGAGTTATGATTTGCTTATAATAAGAAGCAAAAATCTCTCCGTAAAATAAATTAATTTTACTAACAACTCGCCAGTTTCACCAACATTTGGGTACAACATTTAATTTTTTTTTTTTTTTTTTTTTTTAAGCTTTCTCGCGTCCGCCATTTTTGTCGCCCTGGCGACACAGAAGCCTCAACGATGATTGGCTGACAAGTTTGTTATTCGCGTCGCTTCTATCCTGCCACTGTTATTCCGGCATTACGTATTCTTTCTTGAAGCAGTCGTCAATAGTGCTTATTATCCGCGTATAGCCCAAGTACTTTCTCCCCGCTGAGATCGTCACTGGGTAGCAAACTATGATTGCAGTAACGTTCGCTGCACAGCGTCTGGCTGCTAAAATGCGGTAACTAAACCTTACTTCTACGCAAATTCTAGACTTGTAGATATTTAATCCTCTTGCTGTGGAAGTAGGCAAACATCTAATGACACTACCGAGGAAGAGCTGCCAGCAGGTATCCCGGCTAGGCTGCTAGCTCAGTCGGTGTCCGGCCACGTGACTGAGTGGTTAGCGCTTCTGGATGCTGCGACAAGGGTCCCGGGTTCGATTCCCGGCTGGGGAGGTGATATTTAAATTCACCTCCTCGGGTTCAGGACTGAGAATTGTGATCGTCTTGACCAATTACACAAAGTTATCGTCCAATTACAAACCACAAAATACACGGAGTCATTTGAATTTGTCAACTTAAATGGGGAGATATTTGGTGCAGTGGCGAGGATATATATAAATACATATAAAAATATATAAGTATATATATATATTAAAAAATTGTTTGCACTCCTGGCTGCTGGGTTTGCGTTTGTCTTGACTAATTACACACGTATTACAAACTACAAAGTCAACAAAAACTGGGGAATTGTCCAATAATTAAGTTGTATAGGGCGGATGTTTGGTACGTTGGCGATGTTGATACCTCGAAGAAACCTAACATTTTATAAAAAAAATTTTAAAAGTAGGTAGAGCATTACAGACTTAATCTCAAGGTCGTGGGTTCGAGCCCCACGTTCGGCGCTGGTTTTTGTTTTGTATATGTGTTTGTGTTCATTTGGAAGATCTCCGCGATGTATTGCTGCTGCTTGTAAAAGTGGCGGCTAGCTACACATGTCTGTAAAGCAAATTACTTACATTAAACATACACGATTCCACGGATTCACGACGGATACGAAAGAGTTGGGAGTTGACCAGCTTTGTTACGTGAATCTGTACGTACCCGCGTCCGCTTGCGTGCGATTGTAGATGTGATTCCGAAGTCTTAGGTTTCTTTTTTTGTGATACGTATCCGCGTACGTGTCATTGTAGAACGCGCCTTACGTACCCTCGGCGAACAATTGAGACAAGCGGAGTGTGCTGCTCTCTCTGACGCGTTTGATTTGTAAATAAACACAAACATGCGAGCGTAGAGCGCTCTAGCGTAGATTATTAGAAGTAGAGACGATCTCTACTGCTACAATCGATCTCTACAACTACAATCTATCGGCGGGGCAAAGCGTCAGGCTTCTAAAATGCGTACGTAGCCTGTTCATATCCAGAGACTTTGTCTTAGGCCGTGTTCCAACCGGCCCTTTTTGTTAACGAACCGTTCACGAGACTCGATTTTGTACACTAAATTGGTGTTTTGCATTTGGTAAACTACCGAGGGTTTTGAATTACCCAATGCAAAACTCCAAATGGTTGCCATGTTGCAATAAGCAGAATATAGTTACTTCAGCTATATTGAACTTAATAAAACTATTTGTAAATTTCTTTCAAATTTTTGTTTAGCATTCGCAAATTATGCCTACTATCGTTTTCTGTTTTACAACCAACAAACCGTCGTAATGCGCAACATCAAAACAAAAGCGTTCCTCAGCTTCAACAATGGGTTGAGAAGATGGTTTATCGCGGGAAAATTTGACAGTTTGCTGGATTTCAACGCACGTTCAGCTTTTGAAAAGAAGATTGGCATTCGCTTATGCGTAGAGCTGTTGTCCTATTTTACTAAGCTATTTAAATATTTGATACCTATTATTGGTCTGCAGACAGCTTACGCTGTGTCAGACGTATATTACCTAATAATACACATCACAAGAAACTACAGTGTTTTCAAGGGTATGTTGGCACAAAATATTTTCGCCGTATATCATAATCTCTAACAATGGGACATCAGGGAGCAGGACAAACTGCCAATAACTGACGGTCGAAGCATACTAAAAACAAAACGCAGAAACCTACCTAAATACTGTCTGAAAAGTGAGTTGGAACACGGCCTGAATTAGTTGCAATGAGCCCTCGATCACGTCCCCTTGCGCCCCTCGAGAGTCATAGGCCCGGCCCTTGTTCTCTTCATGAAGTAGGGCGCTTCACTCTTGTTGGTTTGTATCTCGAGCACTGTCCAAGACAGACCGACGTCTCGCGTAACTATTTTATCTATAGTCAAGCCAACATGGGCCAAAATTAAATTGTTTTAAAAATTGAAGTAACCGCTTTATTAGTGCTACAACAGTTTAAAATACAATAACAAGTAACGCATATGGTGAAAGAAACCCAAATAATAACAAATTTTATATATTTTCTGTGGTTGTTGGAAACAACCAAATTGGAAATAAGAGTTTACGAACTTGTAATATACAAATTCGAAAGACACGAACACAGCGAAGTCTTTCTTTGATATTTAGATGTTATTTTATTTGTTATTACATATTCCTCTTCCTCACGTCAGTAAATTGACTTCTTTTACTAACCCTGAATCCTGATATTGGTTAGGTTAGTAAGCCATTTCTTTTCATTTTTAAGGTTATCTCGTTACAAAATGCGAGATATATTTTCAAGTAAATATTTACAGTATAAAATACTCTGGCTATCATTTATTTCCTATTATTACTGTTTCCTATTGATAGGTATTCAATTTGAGCATAAACGTAAAAAATTAATTCAAAATTGACGACAGTTGACGACTTAGCGAAGCCATATTGTGAGTTGTGACGACGTGTATGTACAGATAACACCTAGGGCACGTGACATCCCTTCGATTTGAGGGGATATGCTAAGGTGAATCTCGTAAATTTACACAGTGACATTTTGACGTCGCGTTCTAGATGCACTTTTCTAGGACACAAAGCCAGTTAAAAACCCTTTGGATGTGAATTCAGACAGGACCAATGTCATTGTTCTTGTACTGGAAGTACATTTCTAACTAATAATGCTACCCAGGAATTTAAACGTTAGGTAGTCCGGCTAGCTCAGTTGGTAGAGCATGAGACTGTTAATCTTAGGGTCGTGGGTTCGAGCCCCACGTCGGGCACTTAAGTTTTGTTATTTGTATTTGTATTAATTTAAAATGTCTCTGCGGTTTGTCTATAGCACATAAATATAAAGAAATCTGCTGCTGTTATCGCGGTTACTAGAATATTTCACAAGGGAAAAAATTCTAGCCATCTTGAACCCTATAATGCTTATGGGAGATGCAAAGCAAAGTGGCTGACATCTGGTGGTGAACTTCTGAACCTTCGGAATGGTGATACCGACTGCAGACGCTATATTGTACACGTGTGTGGCTAAGCTATTAAATGCCTATAAATAAATACTAGGTGGCAAAAATACTGTTCCTCGTTGTAAAAATAAAAGAGTTTTATTTAAAATATGTTTCTGTATGTATATAAAGAGCACTGTCGATAGGTAACAATGTAAAAATATCGTTACGAGTGTAGACATTGTCACACATCGCAACTTCTGCCAAACTAAAAGTATTCATATTATAAACAGTATTCTCCAAACTAATTCTGTATTATTTATTTATATTTTCTTTTCCAATTTCTGTATGTATTGTAGTAAACACGTTTCTTTCATTATAACTGGTTTATTTAGAACTAATGAGGTTAGGCCTAACCTCGTCCATTTACTGAATACTAAATTGTGGAAATGATATAGTCGTAGACGTGTCTATTCACTTGTAAGCGTTAAAATACAAACTTTGCATCCGTGTCTCATTAAAAATAATTTTCCGTTTTATGTTTAGCTTGAAAAGTAATTTTTTTCTTACAAAAAAGTTTCCGAAGGTACGTTTGCAGAACGTTCCGTAAATATCTAGTAACGTTAAAATTACAAGCTCATAATATCTCTTTTTTAAATAAAGTAGGCCTATTAGTGTACTTGCAATAACGGTAATATTAATATATGTTGTAACAACAGCATGAACTAACCTTCAAGCATTATGTAACCTATAAGCATTCTAAACGGACAGTTTTCGTGCGCACAAATTTTAATAAATTTTGTAGTTTTCCAAAAAGATTATATTAAATGTGTTCTTGTAAATTGTATTTTCCGCATAACAATATCGTTTACTGCTACACTCTCTCCATGCGGATCTATTTCGTGTCGCTTCTTCAATGAATAATATGGAATAAATAAACAATTTATTACATATTGCGTATTAAATAGTTCGTCGTGTTCAATATTGGTTTTATATACATTAATTTAAGCCTGCTTTTATCCACACGAGCCCTTAAAAATGAAAATAAACGCGCGTTTCCATTGCCACGCATACGAAAAATACGTTTCTATCACCATTTCGGCCCAAGGTAAATAAAGATTCCGGCCGTCTGCAAGGCGCGACAGTGCTGCTCCTAGCGTTGCTTTGCATCTCCCATAGGCATCCCATTTCAACAAATTATTAGAAATTTAATGTACAAAGCATTAACACAATGGTCTAAAAATCTGGTTAGTAATAAATATATGAAATTCGTTCAAGCATGCATGACATTGCATTACTATACTGTTTTCGATAATCTTGGACAGGTCTTAACAAGGAGTTGATCGTCAGCTCTGGTCAAATTTTTGAACGAAAGTAAATGTGAAGGGCCTGGGAGCCTACTACGTATCACAGCTGAGTTTTGAACATTATTAGAGATTAAGATACAATTTGACAAAGAAATTTAATTAAAATCATCTTTGTTTATAAATTATGTTTTCAGTTACTATAGTATACAACCAATGAAAAATAATCAACTAAACCATAAATAAAAAATATACCGTATGTGACTATTTTATTGGTGTAATAAGCTACGAAAGTGTACTGAAAGAATAGTATTGTTGTATGTACCATAATTCTGTTAAAATAAGGACAACAATCCGGGTTGGCTGCCGGTACTGTTTGCATTGTTGCAATATAAGTATGTTCTATAGAAGTAACAATATATTCCGTGGAAGGAGCAAAGAGCATCTTTCTTTTACGGGACATATTGTTACTTCTACAGAACAGATTGTTATAGTAACAATCAAGATAGTATCGGCAACCTAACTAGACTGTTATCCTTATTTTAACAGAAGTATGGTACATACAACAATACTATTCTTTCAGTGTGTGGCCTGCATTATAATCATGACTGCACTGTGCTACCATTTGTCGTATTATCGCCTAATCTCTTATATCGAAATGTACAGTATGCGATTACCATTATGTTCCTGCGTAATGTTACGTTTACGCAAAAATACTACTTTAAGTTGTTTGGTAATTGTTTGAGTATTCCGTAGAACGTACAGTATTTTATAACTTGTTTAAATGAGGACTTCTTTTAATATAAGGGAGACTCGCAGTCTAAATATCAGGTACGGCTTTAATTTACAGTATACAAACTATTACATTACTTTTACGATGTTCTTTACGGAGGGAGGCAAGAATAGTTAGAGATATCTATGATTACTTATGAGTAGGGACTGGAAAATTTCGCGAGTTCAATGACCTGTAGGCTAGAATTCATTATACTATACATACTCAAGCCCCGACTATTCGTTCATTGTCTACTGTTCCATTGAGTAGGAGCTAGTTGACGAATAGTCGGGGCTCGAGTATGCATAGTATAATGGATTCTAGCCTGCAGGTCATTGAATTCGCGAAATTTTCCAGTCCCTACTTATGAGCCACTCAATTTAGTTACGACGATGACAGTCCCACCTGTTAATGATGCCGAGGCTGATGTAAGGAAACGTCCACGGCGATCGGCACGTCGTAGATCTGGACGACTCAAATATTTAAAATGTGTGGGTTACCGTTGTTGTCCCATTCCCTTTATTCGTCTCGGATAACCTTTTTACATTTTGAACTTTGATGTTCAAAACTGCCTCTACAGTTTCCAATGCTAAAGCATAATCTAGTATTTAGTGTGGCTGGGTGTTACAGGGCGTCATACAGGCACACATAATTTGGTTATTTTAATAAACTTATTAAGATAAAATTTACATTTTTCTTTAGTAGTTATTTACTCTAGGCATTTTCCTTAAGTTTTAATTTTGAATTGTCCTAAGGTACAAGTTATATTACATTTTCGCGCCTATATTCTATATAACGGCGGGCTCGTCATTATAGCTATATTGTTTTTTTTTTCCTGAATTTTTTGTACTAACTTACTAAATGTTACATTTTTCAAACAATTTATTGGGGTTACTTCTCAATAATTTCGTATGATGTATCATTGCATAATACTATTTTAATTTTCTCATTTATTTATTAATGTAGGGATAGGAGTCGTCCATTGTGTTTGTGTGTCATCCCAGTATTCGCATGGAACGATTTCAAGAAACCACGAAAAACAGAAATAAGTATTTTTGGTAATCGAACCCGGACTCTTCCAAATTTGAGTTCAACGTGTTACTGGTGCGCCACCTTGCACAATATGAAACAAAAATTAAACTTTTTGGAAAAATCCAGTTCTAAACTTAATTTGTTTTACAATTTATACTGTCAGCTATACATATACTAAAATGGTTTTGCTGATATGCTATTGATTGGATAACTTAGAATAGTACTTGTAATTGCTAAACAATACCTTAATAATTACAGGAAACCGTTCTGTATTAAAGTAAAGAAATTTTTGTGTAATATTTTTTATTATTTTTTTATGTTACATACTGGTACATTGTGTTCCAATTCGTTTGACGAATTTACAAGACTAATTTTACCATCTGTCATGGTGCCTGTATACAGTCGCCGAGCGACTCGTCGAATGATTCGCCGCATGTTTCGGCGAGTCGTTGCTGGACGAATAGGCACGTCTACTCTTCGCCGAATATTTCAGCGTGTTGTCTGTGGACAAATATTAAGCGCGTTTACACATTTGCCAGGACATTCGTGACTGAAATGGTCCGCATGCAAATAGTTGTGTTACGAACATCTCACATAAATTATAAAATACGTAGGCTTTGTTTAAATGTCAGACACCTGCCGTTTCCAAAATCTGAACAGCATTAGGCGTTTATCACATCCTGGCTAACCTCTGGTGGTCCTACAAAACCTATCACGTGACCGAACCTACACTACTCCAGCT
The DNA here is from genome assembly GCA_003012365.1 of Medauroidea extradentata. Classification (NCBI taxonomy): domain Eukaryota; kingdom Metazoa; phylum Arthropoda; class Insecta; order Phasmatodea; family Phasmatidae; genus Medauroidea; species Medauroidea extradentata. The sequence goes on along the minus strand of PNEQ01124153.1, from coordinate 42,638 downwards.
CTCTTCAACAGCAAACATACAACTAGGATTGGGAGAATGTCTTGAGAGTGGCACTCGTGTTCAGGCCAAGCGTCCTTTGACGCGCGCACAAAGATCCGACTCTATACTGATCACTACTTGGAACTCGGCGCCCGCCACGAATTTCAAATATTCACCGCGCGAACACAAACGACGGACGATTCTACACACTCGCATTCTAGTAGAATCGGCGAATGTTCGGCATTGTGTAGAGGCATCACAAGTAACAGAAAGGCCCCGGTGGCCGAATGGTCAGACCATTCGCCTCCCACCAAGGCGATCCGGGTTCGATTCCCGACTGGGTCAGTTCCCGGATTTTCACATGTGGAATCGATGCCGCTGTCCGGCGGGTTTTCTCGGGGTCTCCCGTTTCCCCCGCCCCTTCATTCCGGCGCTGCTCCATACTCACATCATGTCACCCCTCACCAGCGCTGAAGACCTGCCCTGAATGAAATCTCTCAAGCACTTATTCACTCGCAAGTAACAGAAACCGGAAACCAGGTGACTCACGGCAGAATAACACAAAGAACACTCTTACTTTGGACTTCGAATCTAGAACGTGTAGCCATTGTGTAGGCTTAGTGGCCAAAGTGTAGAAGTCGCCAAACTAGGTTAATTTTTGTACGCAACACAGGAAATCTGAGTTGAAAATATAAAATGTTAAAATTATAATAATTACCCTGCGTATTTTTATAACTTATGTTGCTAATTTTTTACATATTCAACACACTAGTACTTGGTATAATTTAAACAAAATGTATAATATATTTCATAGAAAGAAAGTTGATTTTGGAAACTTGAATGCTGTCAAGGCTCTTCAAATGCTAAAATTTTTCTGAGTTTTGTAGGGTTTTTATACTTTTTTATCGTTTTGTGGTTTCAGGTCTAAGAAAATGTGATAAAATCACGAAACAATCTGGAAATAGTTGTTGTATACTTTTAAAAATACCTAATTTCGAACGTTTTAACACTAAACATGGTGCAATGCAAATTTCAATAAATTAACTTATAATTGTGATTTGCGTGCACTTGCTCAATTGTTTACTGATATCAGAGAAACTCTGTGAAGAAATTTATCTGGAATAGGAAATTTTGTTCGCCTTCAATCAGTGTTTAATGTTTGGGTGCGCTTACTTCGTGTTTTATTTTTATTTAATAATTTTAAATTCGACTACTATGAACCCCGTAATAAATTTTCACAAAACTTATTTTTCGTATATTGGTGTCTTCACATTCACTGTAAGATAAAAGCAACGTATATATATATATATATATATATATATATATATATATATATATATATATATATATATATATATGTGTGTGTGTGTGTGTGTGTGTGTGTGTGTTGGTGTGTGTGTGTGTGTACCTCGGAGGCATAAGACACTATGTCACAATAATAATATTTTTAGGAGAGCAGTTTGAAGAGTGAGATTCACTAGTGGATTCAGCTGCTTAAAGGTGTTCAAGTGCGATAAAATCATATATTTGTATATTTAAATGAAATAGTGTTAGTTATATAGACGATACTTGTGAGTACTGTTTCCTCTTACGAAACAATTTTAACTCGCATATTTTTCACATAGCGATATTTCAAAGTCATAATTAGCATGTTCTGCTGCCATGCAAATAGTGAAAACCAATTGACTTGCATTAGTGAAATAATTCACAGTGAATTAACATGCCACGTGCTAAGTAATGAAACATTTTTTAAAAAATCCCGTGAACTCTTTTTGTATTTTAAAAAATTGCTGAATTTTCAACTTTTTTCTTGTACTTTTGCGATTTTTATTCAAAATATTACGTTATGGTCTTTTAAATTCTTTATTGCATAGTTCATGGGATGTAATATCACCGTGAATTATTTTATTCAAGTAGGTCAGTTGGTTTTCACTATTTGCATGGCAACAGAACAAGCAAATTTCGACTTGTCGCACCGTTATGAGGAAACTATGAAAGCTAAAATTGTTTCGTAAGAGGAAACTGCACTCACAAGTGTCGCCTACAAAACTAACACTATTACATAAAAATATAAAATTACAATTTTATCGCACTTGAACTCCCTTGACACCCAAAAATGTGGATTTTTGTCACAACACAGACTTTGTGTTGTATGTCACTGATGGAAAGTACTTAAAACTGTGGTAATATTTATGTTAAAAAGCGCATTTTGAGAAAACGTTGACATAGTGACTTATGCCTCCGAGGTAAGACACACACACACGCACGCACACACACACACACTTGTTATGTAACAATAAGAGTTCAATGTTATTTCAAGAATACACACACATGTTACAAAAATCTGTAAGAATGTACTAAGACTGTTTTTCACAATATACACAGATGCTCCAAACAGTTTGAACAACAGTTCAGTTAACAGTAATAAAATAGTGTCAACAATTCGCATTGCACGACACAAAACTACACGTGGTACATTTTTGTTGGTCTGTTACTTTCCACTGTACAATGCTAAGGTAGAATTTTCGCACGTCTTCTTCTTCTGGAATGTACCTGAGCATCTTTTGTAAATCATGTAATTTGTCTGCTTTAATTAAGCAAACACCATTGGGATATGCTTTCTCAGTTGGAAGACTTGTGTTATGGGGCTAGTTGGCACAAGGGCAAATGTATGATCAACTATGCTATCAATAAGTGGCTTCGTTACAACAATGCCAAAGTGGTCTGCAGAAAAGTAGAACTCCACGAAGGAAGAAATGCTGAACTGGTTTTATGACCTCGTGGTACATTCCGTGTCGAAGATTCCAGGGAATGTACATTCTTTTTGTAAATGGTTGGCCACCAACTGTTGAAGTTGTACACATTATCACTTTAAAATATGTTCACTGTAAATTTTCCCTTTGCACTAGTGTACAATTAGCTCACACACTTCTTTCAGAGTGTAGAATCTGTCCACACGACGCAAACACCATTTCACCACAGAAAAATCTCTGACCGATGGTAAAAAAGAATGACCTCTGATGGGAAACAGAAGTCTGATTCGCAGGAACCTTTTCCGTGCAGTAAATGCCATTATAAACCTAATGACAGTAATTTTTTATCTGCTCTGGGGAACCATCGCAATACAACCATATCTTGGGTCTTGTGTTCCAATCCATTAATTTTCGCCTTTTTGACATTGTTTCTCTTGTATTCAGCAATCATTTTGACACCCTTCTTTCGTTTATAATTCTTATCAATGTCTTCTTAAGATTACTCTTCAATCTACTGCTACAACACGCCATTTATCTGCAAACTTGAATCCTTTTTTATTTCACAACACTCACGAGTCACATTAGCAACGGCATGTGCTCTTTAATACTGAACTTTACATATTTGTCAATAGATAGCATAACATCATCCACACATTTAGTTCCAGTTATTTGAAGTAGATGGTATACAGTTCCACAGAACCACGATAACTCGCACAGCTGAATTTACATGACAGTCAAAACAACCTAAGTCCAGGACTTAAGAGTACGTGGTATATAAATAAGAGCAGAAAAAATCAGTTGTTTTATACACTTTTTTCGAAGCCAATATGGATTAAGTACAAAACGACAATACTAGATATTGGAATTTGCCAACTTTGTGAGTAAATATGTATCCAGAATTACTCATTCGTTACGCGTGATCTCTTGCGCCGCAATTAAATGCACGGGGTTCCGGCGTCAGAGATTGTGCCTCAGAAGTTTGTGACACTGGAAACAATTTTGCTCAAAACGTTAGTCAAAAGTATTGTCTAGGATTGCTATTTTTTGAATTTCGCAAATTGGCTTCAATACACCTACAGTTATAGATTAATGCTTTTATCGTAGAATTATGTACCACGCCCTCTTAAGTTGTTTTGTCCATAAATACTAAAATGCGCTGGCAGAAAACACCACAAAAGAGCTACGGACTAAAGTTGTTTTAGTAGTAAACTATAGCCCTTTTAAATGGCTACACTATGTGGCAAACTAAAAATGGCAAAATTGTGACTTAAGTGGTTTTGCAAAGCCACCATTTATATAAGTACTTCTGGACCACTTGAACGTCCTTAAAACAAGCTATGAACGATAGCAGGACAACGGCACTCTCATCAAATACCTCTTTGCCTACGTGTGATTCATGCACGGATAGTAACAGAATGATGAATCGCGTACTACACGTACATCAACTTACAAACTGAACCGACAGAATCATCCACGGCTCCACAGTTTGCCCAGAATTAGAAACCGCTACCCCGCTATGCTATGGCGACTAAGACACATTCACCATTAAGGTTTCCAGTTTACTTTTCGAAATTTAAAAGATAACTCGTTATGATCGATTTTTGAAAGGCCATGTTCTTATTGGTAGTTTAGGTACTACTAAATCATTGTCGTACACCTGGAACGCTGCTGAATAGTTCTCTGCATATAACAAAACCAAACACTAAAGTACCATAAATACCTCACCATTAGTATTCTAAATCGGGTTTACTGACTAATTAGTTTACCGAATGTGTCATCTGGATAGCGCCGAAGTTTACGTTGAACGTATTTATGTGATCTACAAAAATGTACAAGCACTTCCAAGCTGAGATATAGACCACAATTAGCGCTGCCTATCACGCAAATCAAATACGTTTGTAATATGTCCGAGGAATTTTTTAAACGAATTTATTCCACTATGTCCATTATGTCAATGAACGAACAAAATAAATACTTCAGACAAGGACGGAATGTCACTGTTAAGGGGGAATGTGCACCAAAGCAGCAAATTATTACAATTTTCGACATAACTTTTTCCCCTTGCTTATTATCGAAAATCAAGGTTCAACAATCCGGAAATTATACTTTTGTACAACTTATTACATTACTACATAGTCAGACTGTTTTATTTTTGGAGCAGTAATGGCAGATAGGAAAAAGGGACATTTTTCTTATCTGCCATCACTGCTCCAAAAATAAGAAAGTCTGTTATTATGTAACAAAGTAAGAAGGTGTACAAAAGTGAAATTTACGGATTTTCGAGCCTTGATTTTCTATAATAAGCGAAGGAAAAATATTTATGTCGAAAATTATGATAATTCTCTGCTTTGGCGCTCTATTCCCCTTAAGAAATTATGCTCTTTAAAAACACTGTTTAGAAACCATCCAACATTAGCTAAAAAAAAAAAAAAAAAAAAAAAAAAAAAAAAAAAAAAAAAAAAAAAAAAAAAAAAAAAGGCCTGTTTAGACAGCTTTACTTCAAAAAGTAATAACCGGATGTATGTGAAACTCAGATACAATCGTGCACTGAACTTTTGCTTCACACTCTCCCCCAATATTAAATATTTTGTCGAGATTTAAAATTCAATAATAAAAATGGATCGGCGGGAATATTGCACAGCGCTAAGCTCGTTGTGGTGATGTGGCATTTGATACGCCCTTCTATGTCACACTTATAGCTCCGTCTCTTCTAAGCCTATAACGCACCAAACCGCTCAACGTAGGCGGTACCTTTAAATCCAAGGAAGATCGTAAATCATACGAAAGTGAGAGTAAATATTCCAAATGTTAGTAATCTTATTTCCTGTTCCTTTTGTCCTTTCAGTTTACGAACTGTCCCGTGTTGATTGTCCCAGCGCGGCTATCGTGGAACAGCAAATAAAAACTGTTTACCCTTTCTTAAACTGAAGAGAGTTTATCTTTCTCACGGCTGAGCACCTAAGCGGTGCCAATTTAAAAGTGGAATGTTTGCTTTGCAAGGACAAACTTATCGATGTCGAGGACGTTTCTAAATAGCCTGGAAAAAACATCAGTAGATAAGAAAATGCTACGTATAGTCTGAGCACACTTAATTCATACTCTTTTGTTGTTAATATTTTATGTGACTATGTCTTGTGCGCCTTCGCAGCTGCTTCCACTAGATAAATACACTACGTAAGATGATGTTAAATAATCTGTTTCTATAATTCAAACGTTGGTTTTGTTTCTGGCGTGAAAGAAATGACCGGCAGGTCACTAGAGACATTCTCTGACGTTGTCCAGTGTACTTCCGATTGCTATCTTATATTGAACAATCGCAATCTTCTAGAAGGTGCCTTTCGCGTTCAGCCTCCTGCACAGAGGATTACTTTTATCAGATTTCAAAAATGTAGTGAAAAGTGGCCAAGTTTTGGTCGACAGTTATATAACGTTTGCAAATGTTTTTGTAATTTTACTTCCAGCAGTATATTCAAGGTTTATGTAAGAAAATTGCTTCAATAGCATAATTTTGCACCATTAATTCCAAAATTTCGCTTCGAAAGACTCCCGGACCCCCTTCCGTTATCACTCGGTAACTGACGTCGTTACCTTGTCAAACTTACAGGTTGGAAGAATGAAATAAAATGTTTTTATATTTTTAAAAAAATTATTCCAAATTTCAGCATTTTTATTTAATTACAAAAAAATATATTTCACTTTCGTTTTTATATGATAGAACTTGTAGCCTGCAACATTGTTACAGTTTTCCAGTTTGGTACGTCAGTTATTTTTACCGTCGTTCTTAAAACAGTAACATGCAAATTTTGTTTTTGCAAGCGATTATGTAAAAACTATAGTGGATAACAAAATTCCTGAGAGCAAAATGGAATCACAATTTTTGTCTAAAATAAGAAAAAAATATCTGGTACAAAAATAAAAACGTAAAGATGAAAACTGCTCTCTGTCTCGCCCTAAAGGCAGCCTACGCCTGCTTCCGTCCCTGTTCTTGATTCTTTGCGCACCTGGTTACGTCTCTAATAGCCTCCATAGCCTACTCTGCTTTACATAACGTCAGTATTTTTGTCATCTTTTAGCCGTCGTCCGTAGCAATGGAGGTTAGGTACCGGTTTGCTGCTGTGCGACAGATCCTGGGTTCGAATCCCGGCTCGGGCATGGATGTTGTGCTTTCCCTTCACCTCATTTCATCCTCGTCAGCTCTTAAGGCTAGGTTTTAGTCGCCATATTGAATTTTATTATTTTTCGCTTTTTTTTAATTCTGAGAAGAAAAATGTTAAATCGGCGACTATACCGCAAATTCTATTTACCTTGAGCTACAATACAAGCATGGTAATACAGCTAGTAATGTATAGTTAGGTCTCTATTTGTCGGGTAAATTACGAATATAAAAAAAGTTGCCACACACATTGCGGCGTAATTATAAGTTAACAGCTAAATCGCAAGGTCTGTACTGTAGCGAAATGTAAGTAGAACTTGAGGTATGATCGCATATTTAACATTTTTCTTACTAGAGTTCCAAAAAAGCGAAAAATAACAAAATTCAATACGGCGACTGAAACCGAGCCCTAAGACGTTGTTGTTAATTAGCAGTAAAACCTTCTCACCACCTTAGATATCTTACAGTTGACATAACGTAGTCTGTTACAGTGCAAGATAACATCTAATGTAAACTGAAACGTTTTTTGTGGACATACACATTGTATGAGAATGTTGCTGAGTTGCAGAAAACCCCCAACAACGAAACAAAAAGTGAAAATAACAGCCAGATTTAGCTGTTAACAAACTATAACATACATAGAATTCCGGAAAGGAATATAGTCGTGCCCAGAAAGACGACACGAAGACAAAAAAAAATAGAACAATAACAATACCAAGTAATTCCTCGAACGGAATATATTCGTTTTATCAATAAAAAAAAAAAGGCACAACAAACAGAAGAAAAACAATAAAATAAACGAACAAAATAAGGCGCATGAAAAATGGCGACAAAATTAACTACAGAAAACTCCACAGTAAAACGGAAACATTCGCATGAAATGTCGTATGTCCAAAAAACGGTTCAATTTACAGTAGGCATACTAAGCAATTGCAGGAATCGTTCAAAGATCACATCATACTGTCCTGTACGTACTGTGAAATTGGCCTGGCAGAATCATTTTAGTTCAAATATTGTCGACTAGAGTAGAGGTCTTCAGCGCTGGTGAGGGGTGACATGAGGTGAGTACGGAGCAGCGCCGGAATGGAAGGGCGAGGAAACGGGAGATCCCTGAGAGAACCCGCTGACCAACGGCATCGTCCGGCACGATAACCACTTGCGAAAATCCGGGGACCGACCCCTTGTCGAACAGAGCGAAGGATATGTGGGAAATATGCATCTCGGATATTTGGTAGAATTTAGTCACGAATTCAAAACAGACGCATATTTCGTAGTGCATTTTCTAAGGTTCATACTGAATAAATGTGAAATAAATTACAAAAACCAAAAAATCTAACACACGAACTACAAACGAGATACGTCCAAATTCTGAACACCTAAACATAGAGTGGTAACTAATAAAGCGCTATAAACTAATTAGACAGAAAAACTAAAAGTCTTACGAACTCTACAAAGACTATAAATTGGACGACTTTCATATGAAAGGAACCAAGCACTCTAACATTTAAATTGAGAAAACAGTTTGCAAAGTTAAGTTAATTGTGTGGTGGTTGGTTCAATGCATCGCAGAAGGTAGCACAGAGAACACGGCGCTTGGTTCTATGCATATAAGCATAATTTAAAGGTTTCTTGTGTACTTCGTGTGCATAACCCAAAAAATGTCGTTTGGTTCCTTTTATATAAAAACCGTCCAACTGATGCACACGTAAATATAAAAACAATCAGTGCTCATCTGCAACATACAGTTTATTCTCTGTAAAGAGAGCAGTTTTTAAGGTGTTGTTGCTATTCCTTTTTCACCAATTGGTATCTGTTCACCACGTGTCAACATAATAAAGTGTAAGTGGTATATATTTATTTCACGGAATTCAGAAATCAATCTTGTGGCAACAGTTTTGTTATCATTCTTTAGAGACGGTTTTCATAAGCCCCCACATAACAGTGACATATGAGAAAATTAATACAGCGGAACCTCTCTAATACAAACCCTGTTAAGAAGACGTTCCCATTAATACAAAGTGGTTTTCTTTTCCCTTGGACTGAGATGAAAGATAACAATCTTTGAAGCTCAATAAAAATTTCCTTTATGCATAAAATAATTTCAAGTTCACAGATTTTAAGAAGTCGCGGTTGGCAGTAGGAACATTTGTATTTCTTAACATCTGTTAATACAAACCTTCAATTTAGGTCAGTTTAGGTTTGGACAAAATAAGTTCCGCTAATAATTTGTGCGCTACGCGTCGAGCATTACCGAGAAAGATGATTTGTTTATTTTGTAAGTAATGATTTTCACCTGAGAGCTGTGAGACTGGAAAGTTCTAGGTCTCGGGGTTGGTTATGTGGGCAACAGCCGCCAGTCGTGACCCCGAGTCTGGAGCAACATCTGTCCGCGGCTACATGGAGGGGGATGAGGGATAAAGACGGGGCGGACAAGGGAAGGGGAGGGGTGGCTTACAGAAGGCAGCGGGAGGTCCTGACATGGGTTGGTGTGGGGTGTGTGAGGGAAGACGGGCACCCGCACCATCCTGTAGCAACGCCAGGTGGTGACACCCTTGCCCTCGGGACAGGTAGCACCGCCCTTGCCCGCTACCTGCACGCCGCGACCTTGGCCTGGCCGCGCTGCAACTATCTCCCCTTGCTAGCTGCTCACCCCTCCTCACTCCCTATCACACTGTCAGCCCAGTGTCTGGGTCGCGTTAACTTTACCGCTCCTCGGAAATGCTCTGGCACGATGCTTGCGTGCCGCTCGTTGAGTCAGACATCCTCCTTCCTATTCCTTTCTCCTTATCACTGCCTCTGTGACAATTAGTTTAGGTAGATTGGGTCCAGCATCCTTAAATTGTCAAAATATACTGTGAGCTGAATCTAAGGACTGTATTATTCAAAGGCGCACCATGCGAGGAGGGGGAGTTGTAAAATTATAATATTATAATTTATAAGTGTCCAGTGATCCAATGAAACTTTAGCAGGGAGAGTCCACGGGGTCCAGACCCACTTTCTTTGCCTTACGGAAACTGCTTATACAGCAACCTTTTACACCATTTTGCACCTTAAAATTCAAATTTTCCCGGAAAGGACCCCCCCCCCCGGAATCAACGCTTCATTGAGAGGAAGGGGGTTCCCAGGTTCTGGACGACCCATTCCCCCTCCCCCACTTTTTCTACGTCAGCTCGGCCGCCTAACCTCAAACACTAGCTACGATCCTGCATAACCACCCCTCCCCCTCCCCCCATCGGGAAAAAATCCTGAGTGCGCCACTGGTTTCGTTAAGTTAGGAAACTACAATAAATTTGTATATACATGTCGCTGCCTTTACGCTCAATCACTGAGGATAATGCTGGTTTCACAACTACACCGTAGTGTGCGTACGTACTTACGCCCGTACAAAAATAGAAATTCTGAGTTTGCATGCAAGCATTCAGAATCTCGCGTAACAGAGTTGATCAAATTTCCACTTTGTACGCTACGTAAGCTGAATAACGGTGGTGGTTGTGTTGTGAATCAATCTTTAAAGTAGCCGTAAGAGTTTAAAGTTAATTTTATTTTAATAATGTTTTTAATTTACTTCCTCTTTTCGTCGTAAATTATTTTACAGCTTCCGTTGCAAAACAATTAAAGATTAATAATTCACTGCAGTCATTTTGCACTTACAATAATAACTATTGAGCACATCTAGATTCTTTGGTGTTCTGAATCAAATCCCACAATCCTTACGTACGTGCGAGCCAACATCTGTGGTTGTGAATCCAGCTGGATAAACGAATGCTCCATAGTCACCGGAATACCTCCGAGGAGCGGGTAAGTTAACACGAGCCAGATGCTCGTGAGGCTCAGTGATGGTTTATTCATTCCGCGGCGGGCGAGAGGAGGTCCTCGCTGCTAGTTCCTGGAAGTCTTGTTCCCAGCGCCGCCCACTGCAAGGTCGCACATCCAACTCGCCCTCCCCGCGGAAGCACGTGCGCTGCTGGCCCTCAGTCATAAATCACCCTGACTGAAAGCCCCTGAGTACTGGTCATATTTCACCGCACTGCCAATGAAAACTTCTCGGCTTGGGAACTGCGTTATGCCATGTTCGTAATCAGCCTGCGTGTTTCCGCAGTCGAGCTGAAAATCGTTAGGGATAAGTAGATTTCCGATGTAAAAGACTCTACACTCAGGGAAACAATCCCCCCTTTTTTTCCCCTCTCCCCCACAAATTCATGCCATGCGTAGATTTTAAACAGTTCGGTGGGCCCTTATTACGTCTTGCCAACAGCGAGGTGACTAGAAACGGTGACGCCCAACTGACACAAATATACGAACTGGAAGAGGAATCGGCCATGGCATTGAGCGCTATCGAGGGACCATGGAAAGCTGAAATCAGGATGGCATGTGTCGGTGGCCTAATTAATCTCGGGCTCTCCAGAAGGTGAGTTCAACGTGTTACCGTTTTTTTTAAATTAAATACTTGGCACAATGGCAAGCCTCAACCACCTCGCCACTGTGCCAAACATTACGAGGGCCTCCCCAACCCTAATTGCTATTAAATTGTTTATTCTTGTGACATCGTGTGATTTAGTTACAATGTAATTCGACGACTTTCAGTGACAAATACAAACACAAATTTACACACAGCCGGACCTGGGAATTGAATCCTGTTGCAACACCTCGCTCAGTAATGACTTTATAATTTAATAACGGTTGTAGAGGACAATGAATTGGCCATTTTAAAATCACACCGTTCATGAAAATAGCAAGTTATATCATTTCCTTACGTAAAGTTCAGAATATCGCAGCAAATGTTATCAACTAGGAAGTTTAGCATTTCGCCCAATACGAGATTGTTTCCGTGTTGAATTAAACAAAAAATACAATCCAAATAAATCCACCTACTTAGTTGTTACGATTTTCAACTCTACTGGTTCATACAGGAACGACTGTCGGTGGTACATAATACAATGTAAATATACCAGAGTATATACTTTGTGTTTTGCATACCTTCTCGTTCTCTGACTTTCGAATCTAATTATGTGAATGCGGCAGCAAGCGTGAGTACGGACACACTTTCCGTGAGGTGAATATATATTTATTTATTTTTTGCCGAATAATCGGGGACCTGAATTGAATTCCAAACCATGCTAACTACAAAATTTAAGAACTACCTATCAAAAAAGGTAATTTCTTTATTGTGTTTATTTATTGCTATCTAATGTGATACTAATGGGAGTAAAAATATGATTTTAATTAGTAACATATTTAAGACATGTAAATGCACACGAAATAAAAATTACTTTTTATTGCAAATTCGTGCGTTTAGGAGTTAGCATGGTTTCGAATTCAGGTCTCCAACTTATATCGCAAGAAAGCATATTTCCTCAAGTTGGTAAATTGGATGTGTTCTTACGGACGTATATACATTCTGTGACGGCGTATATAGGTTGTTCAGGTTAAAGTGAGTACTTTTGAAACCCTTATTACCTCCTTTTTTTTCAGATAATGTATAGTTTGCTATCATTTTTAATACACCCAGAGCAATATAAGTATACAGGTTGTATGTACTGCACTCATTACGTCTACGTCTAAGGTAACGGTAAATAATACTTTTCAAGTATCACTGTAGACTAGATTGACTTCTGAAGTGCTTGCTTTATTGCAAACTACCTAGTTTAGCTCAGGGGCGTCATTTCAGGTTTTTCCAGGGGGGGGGGGCAAGATTTTGTTTTCTGACGACAGTGACCTTGTTGCATCTTTTTTATTAATTAAACATGTATAAATTAGATACTTTAATAATAAAACTTCAGTTTTATGTCCTTAAGTTAGCATTATTTACATTTAAAAATACAAAAAATATATTTATACACAAAAATTCCAAATCCAGGGGGGGGCATTTCCCCCCCCCCCTGTAGCCACAAATGACGTCCCTGGTTTAGCTATGCATATATATATATATATATATATATATATATATATATATATATATATATATTTCGCCGAGTTACGAGCTCCATTTAGCTGTGTTCGATTTTTGGACGCAAACAACTTTCAGTTGGATTACTTTTCAAATGATAGGAGTAGAACATTTCTCTACTTAGGATAACAGAGTGACTTTATGAAAACGCCTGATCAGTTTCGTAATTCTGTGCAACAGTACCGAATCTCAGGTACTTTTGTTGTTTCATCTCACTGAGTAAAGTGATTAGGAATTGTTGAATGCAATCAACTTGTGTTAATTTTCAATATTGTTTGATGAGGTTAGCAGTAATAGCCTAAATATAACACACCAACAATAATTTAAACACTTAGAATTAGCTTCTACAATAAACTACCCGAAAGTATCAAAATTCTAAATAGTGCTAGCCTGTTCGAAGAGCATTTGTATAAATTTCTGCTAAATAACTCATTTTGTAGTGTTCAAGAATATATGTCTAGCAATTAAATTATTTCTGATAAAAAAAACTAATTTTGTTGTGTTCGAGAATATTTGTCTGACAATTAAATTTCTGATCCTATGTTTAAGCAAAATTAAAAAAAAGTCAGATAGCTGTTGGTATCTTTAGTATACGTACCTGTTACCTGTTAACAATCATGAGCAGATTTGTAACTGTCGCCATATTTGTATGTATATGCATGTGTATTTCAACACCCACCTACCTACTCCTCTTATATGTGGGTTAGTCTAGATTTTGTTTGTAACTTTTCTTTCTTGAATTGTTTACTGGCATACCAACTAAGTGATATATACTTCTATTGCCATAATTTCTCCTATCTGTTATACTGTTCACTAGGCCTAGTTGTAATATGATTGTCTGATTTCGTGAAACTGATTTCTTTTAAATGATAGTATATGTGAAATTTATGTATTAACTCAAGATATATGTATTGAACTATAGTTAATCAGTATTGGAAAATTGTTCAACTGTCTTAAGATTGTATATAGTGTTCATGTTGTATTGTATATTTGTATTTATTTATGACAAGCCCTATACTCAGGAGCAAATTACTCACTATATGAGTCCATTGGGTGATATAAATAAATACTGTATACAGGGTATTGATTTAATCCAACATACAGTGTATACAAACATGATTTAATTGCTGCAAATCTGTTTGTTTGTCTTTTTTGTATCTACACATTGACGAATTCAATTAGCATTGTTGTATGCTCAACTAAACAATAAATATATATTTATTTAACTATCGATCTACTAATTGTGTCGACAGTATAGTGTAAGCCATAGTAACACACCGCAGCAAAGATGTTTCCAACATTAATGAAAAAAAAAAAAATCAGCGCCCAACGCGGGGCTCGAACCCACGACCCTGAGATTAAGAGTCTCATGCTCTACCGACTGAGCTAGCCGGGCTAGTCGAGAATGGTGCTCATCAGTAGTATGGTTAGTTTCGCGTTGGCTCCAGGAACAAGAGCATTGAAGTCGCAACCAGACTGAACTGAACTTGAACTGTATTCAACATGGAGCGAACAGAAGGGGAACGTGGACTAAAATGTGTTTATAGTAGGAACGTGTTTAAAGTAAACTTTGAATCTTCATAGTTCAATTTTGATTGAGCTGTTTCTGTAAACGTAGAGATAGACTGTTCTGGTTGTCTCGTCCCTAGTTCTATAATTCAACACTAGAGCACTGTACCAAGACTGTACACTAGGGATGTGTGACAGATATCGATATTTCCGTATATCGAGATTTTGACTCCGATACATCGAGAGTGTCGATAACCAAAAATCCGATACATCGATCATCGATAATTTTACTACAGAATTCTTTCCGATTGTCAGATATTTACTGTGAAATTAAAATTTGAGACTTTTCGTGATTATATTGGATAATGTGGGATAGCAAAGAAATTAAAATACTGTCTTAATGGGTCAGCGATCAAACACTCGACATGCATTTCATTTAATTAGTTGCGGCTTAAGGTTGTTTTTTTTTATTCACGCTTGACCGTTTTAAATGAACAACACCAACTAAAATGTAAAGTCTTTGAACGACATTTTAATTTTTCGTCTACAATAATTTTCAAAGAATTATTGCCTCGCAGCATGGCCATTGAGGAACAGGTCTGGACATTTGGGAGATGAACATTTACCCTCATATGACTGATTGGCGCCTCTGGAACTCTGGTGTTGTTTTAACATTGCGTTAAATGGAACTATACGTATTGAGGTATATGTGATGATTGTAAATAAATAAACTACGAGAAGCAAGTTAGTGTCGTAGCCTCTAAGTGTACTGGTGGTATAGGTCATTCGGAATAAAGTGAGCACTATAGATTTAACCTTCGAAAAAAAAAATCACTAGCCGTCGCTGTATATAATTCAACATTGACAACAGTTACATTACTGCTTATACAGTTGGCAGCGAATTATCGCACGTAGTTCCGTGTAATTTATATTTAAATACAACATTACTGAAAGAACATCAAATGGAATCGACCTCTTCGTATTTAATATACTATAAAATATTTATTTATGATAATATTGACATACTTACTGCCTGTATAAGTTTACTTAAACGGCGCCAGTAGAAAGTGATTTAATCCGGGCCGTTCAAATTCAACTGTCGTTAGCGAAAGGCGTCTAGCGCTACGCGCACTGACGTAGTTAATTATTACACCGACAGGTGGCATCAGAGTTAGGTTTTCGCCACTTAGCTTGGAAGCGTTCAATGACGGTACCGGACGGTACAAGATAAGAGCGTTGTTGTGTTTGTCAATGTGCAATAAATATGGGTTTCTGATAAAACACATTCAAAAGTATTAGAAGTGACTGTTTCCTCATTGGCAATATGTGTTTTACGAGCAACAGCAATTTTTTTTTTGTTTCATACACTAAGAAAATACGTTGTTTTTGTTGAGTGCGTCGTTGTTCATGGCAGTATAACTGAACAGGTTTGAATTTTTAAATTGCATGTGTCATTATGACGTGTTTTTTTTTTTTTGTGGCGGTTTTGAGTTACTAATTCGATTTTCATGTGTACATATTTACGAGATACGAAACGGCAACAGTGCGGGTCGTTTAAATTAAGAGTCGATGCACAGAAACCAGTATTAAAAGACGTTAACTCGCAGGTATTTATAACTAAGATTACTATTGGTTATACATTTTATTCAATACCCGTGTATTTAATGAGTAGATATTGTTTATAACATTTTCAGCCCAGTGTAATGTAGATGTAAACATTGTACAAGCCTATGGAAATTAAAGCACGTGGCAATGTTTACGTTTACATACCGCGGAAAGATATAAACTGGCAGAAAATAGAAATTAATCAGGGCTTCTTTGAGTGCTCACTTTATCCCGAATCACCTATACGAAGCTATATTGCATTGTTAAAACAACACTCCATAACTAGTGGCGCTTTCAGTCAGAGATGGGTCAACTTAATAGCATTGGTAGATAGGCTAGTGTCCAGACCACGGTCTTAGAAGTACAGGTCTGGACACTCACCTACTCTTCAATGCTTTATCTTTGACCCTCTTTTGACTGAACGAAACTGTTGGCGCCACTATCGTAGTGGGGCTGTTGTGAAGAGAAATTCGTTATTTTAATCAAAACTCAAGTGTTTAAACATATTCTGGTTAAATTTAAGTAAGTTTTTAATATTTGTACTTTAAAAATATAATACATTTAATGTTGGAAAAATAATTACTAGCACGAGTGTGCTAGTGGCGCCACCAGTTTACATTCATTTTTGCGGATAGTATAGGAACTAAAATCAGTCATAAGGGGGTCAATATTTTATAGCAGTGACCAGACCTGAACTTCTAAGGCCATGGTCCAGACCACGGTGGTTTAGAAGTACAGGGAGCCAATTCTTGAAATTATGCGAGATTATTACATTTGGAATTTTGCTCGAAATTTCGTAATGGATTCCATTTTTCTATTCTTGAGTGAAAATAACTTCGAAATGAAATTATTCCATACGGAAAAATCTCACATGCTCTTGGGGTCGTGAGATGCGATTCCGCAACGCCTTGATGACGACAGCCATGACACTTTTACCGTGTATTTCTACAACCTCACTCTTTTAAACAGACGAAATAAAGCAGTAAAGTACTGCGCGCGTATCATTAAATTATGTTAATACTTTGCTTGTGCATTTTAAGATACACGATCGCAACAAAGCATCAATTTTACCATGAAACATACATTTAACGTTACACGTATGCATAGTACAGTATTAGGCCTATATGTATAATGAAATAAATAAATGCAAACACTAGCGATACTCTAGTGTAGCGCCGACCCCCCGTGGCTAAGTTGGTTGAGCAGCCGACTTTGGTGCGAGGGGTTCTGGGTTCGATTCCTAGGTCTGGCTGAGTGTTAATTTGTGTTTGTCCCAATGGTCTCGAAGATTGTCTCTATACTAATTGTCTGAAGAAAAGTTAACTGGGTTACTCAAGTAAAGTCACATTAAAGGGGGGAATGTTTGGTGGAGTGATGATGCGGAAGCTTCCGCCCCACCACTGCACCACACATTTTATAAAATAAAATAATAATAAAGTGGTAATGGTGCTTGGCTAAATGCTATGTGCAGAATATTGAGTGTTTTGGAAAACAGGTTCGAGGCGCTTCACTTTCCAATCTTTTTTTTTATGTAGTAAATTCTTTACTCATTTGCAATTTTATCAACGAATATAAATATCGTTTAATCATTGTAACGTAATTATTCGAAGTTCCATACTATGTAGACCTACTGTGATTTTACTAACCCAAATTGTGTATAGAAAATTTCGCTCAAGAAATAACCAATAAACCAACAACCTACTCTTAGTTATCTCTCCTTTTGTGGCGACTTAAATTTCAGTACCTACCAGAAGTGTGCAATACAAAAACAATCTTACGTAGCAAATTATTATTTGCAACTAGCCGTGCTCGTTTAACAAACGCAACGCCGTTGTGTTCGTAAAATAGAAGCAAGATTGCAGCAGTGTCCTGAATTTATAATAAAATGTCTTGCGAATTAAATGTCTCTTTATAAAGACTTTGTAACTATTTGTACACAATAATTTTACATTACAAAACACAATGCTTGTTAATTATAAGTTTTCTTTCTAATTCCGTTACACGCGTGCGAATATTGCGCGCGACCACAGAGCAAACTATTTTTTTCCTCCAGAAGGTGCGTTCAGTGCGTCAAAAAAAGAGCGTTCTTTTCACTCGCAAATTTCTGCCACGGGAGTGTAAACGGAAGTTCGCAACTGAGGAAGATCTCGCACTTCGGAATTTGAACTCAAGAATACCATTCTGCCATAGCGAGATAAAGGTTTCGAAGTTTAGTAAGTGAAATTCGGCAATTCGAAATAATCTCGTAACAGAGCGTGTTTGGCGCTACTAACAGGGCGGTCGAGCTCAAACTCAGCCCACTTTTTTGCAGTGTTTATATTATAAAGTAAATAAATATTGCTGAAGCCATAATTTAGGATTGTGAGCGAAGGGAGGATTTCATAAATTGATAAAATATACGTTTTGATAAAAAGTGAGAGGGAAGTGGGCGGAGTTTGAGACCGACCCCCCTAATAGAAGTGCCAAACACGCACACATTCTCGGTAACTTGGTGAACTGCAGCCAAACAACAAGGGGTCAAGTTTCCAGGCAAGTGTCCAGACCTGTTCTTCTACAGCCGTGGTCTGGACACACACCCACTATTCAAAGCTTTATCTTTGACCCCGTATTATCGAACTAAACTGCTGGCGCCACTATCGCAGTGGTGCTGTTGTAAAGAGAAGTTCGTTGTTTTAATAAAAATTCAGGTGCTTAAAAATATTCTTGTTAACCTTAAGTATGTTACTAATACAGTAAACTCCCAATTAATCATGCACCGATTAACTGGTTTATTATCCGTGCGGCTTTCTGTATCGTTAACACTGTAAAAACCAAAAATATTTGTTTTGGAACATAAGAGTGTCACCTTCTGCGTACAAGAATGGATTAACGAGGTCACACAATATTAGATTAACGAAATTTCAACATCAATTTTTCTTGTATTTACCATGAACCGAGGAGAAATTTTTATTTATTTTGTTGAAAAGGTTGTGAAATATTGTATTTGTAGGCAAAACCATAAGTCGTGATTGTATTTGGGTCAATAGTTTACAGCAGTGTCCAGACGTATACTTCTAAGGCAGTGGTGGTGGCAGTCGGTGAGCGCAGAATGTCATGGTTGGCTGGAGAGTTGGCAGATAACGACAGACCCTGGAAGCCAGCCGCGAGTCCGCAGCTGTGTGTCGACCATCCGTGCCGCCGCGAGTCGAGAGGTCGAGGACGCGAACTATACTCCCCCTCCCCCTTCCAACTACTTGTTCTACACACTTTGTGGCGTCGCGGCGCTCCATTTCTTCTTCGCAACCGCAGTATCCGTTAACTCGCTCCGTCCACTCAGTCTGGTGTTCCAGACCCACCGGGGGCTTTAAGTCTTTTGATTGTTTTATTTCCTCTCGAGGATGCTGCAATACGTTCGAAGAAACCGTTCGTTTTTGGACGAAACTAACAAAGTTGTCCCAGGCGTAATGTTCTGGAGTGAGTGAATGAGAGGTTTTGGTCAGCGCTTGAGATCGAGGTCTTCAGCGCTGGTGTGGGGTGAAGAGGTGACTATGGAGCGGCGCCGGAATGAAATGGCGGGGGAAACGGGAGATCCCCGAGAAAACCCAAAAACCAACGGCATCGTCCTGCACGATTCCCACGTGTGAAAATCCGCGGACCGACCCCACCGGGAATCGAACCCGGATCGCCTTGGTGGAAGTCAAATGGTCTGACACTACGGCCCTTAAATGTTTTGGATTTAACTCCCTGACATCGCAGGGAGTGAAAATGTATGAAGGGGGATCAAAGGTGATAAATAAATCGTCTATTAATTTTAAAAATCACCTCACTATCATCACGGTATCCACTTAAATTTGACGCTCATACAATACTCTTACTTGTCTATTAAATTATTTTTGAAATTAGAACCCTGAAGGGTGAAACAACATGGAATGTGTTTTAGATAAATCCATGAGTGCTATCGAACCCGTCGAGATATAAAGTTGCTTTTTGTTTCATGATGAATACGTAAACGCCCGTAAAATATATCAGAACTTTTCTAAATCCGAACTCTTAGAGCTGTAAAGAAATGAAAAAAGTGTTTTAATGAACCGTCGATTACACTTTAATTCAATGGGTTGTAGTCGTGATTTTCACCTGAATGGAATACTTTTACAAATTTTTAACACATTATGGTAAGATTTTGTAATGTTCGATCACTGAAAAGGTGTAAGAGCGCAAAATTTGTTTTCATTTACCACATGATATCTACCCAACCAGTGGAGATATTGAGATATTTTTGGCTTCAGAATCATGCTTATGTAAATACGAAAAATAATTAGCTCAGTTTTTATTATAAGAAAATAACTCTCAAATACCTGTTGGGGGCGGGGGCGGGGTAATGTATTCTTTGTAAACCTCTCAAAGCAGACGATCCTAAAAAATGCAAGTAGCTACAGCATTAGAGAAGTAATTTATAGGGATGTTAACATTCTGCAATTATATCGGTACATATGGTTGTACAACCTCTAAAAAATTTGTGGAATAATTTTCCTTTTACTTCATTTTGCCCCTAGCACTTTTAAAAACATTTTCGTTTCATAAATACTATCGCATTAAATTGAAAACCCCGCAAACGAAGATGCGGGAACCAGTTAGGGACTTATAAGTGGAAAATTCAACATGAGGATGAGACCTCACCTTAAAGTCCCATAGTAAAAATAATGTTTGCATTACCTAGGCCTATACGTATTCAATGACATAGCCTGTTCGCGATAAAGTGTACACTTCTGAAGACCGTCTTGTCTAAAATAATAATTTAAAAAATTGTTTAACTTTTGAGTACGTTACAGTGTATGTAATATTGATTGACTGAATTCTCTAGTACGTAGTAGCATATGTTTTCTTGTGTTTGTCGGCTGACATCAAAATATTTTTGGCTGTTTACTTGTCAGTCTGTGTATTATCTGGTTTTCCTTGACACATTTGCTGCAATATTGCGTAATATACTTCTTTGATTTGTAACAGAGTATCCACTTAAATTGTAATTTACTTTGCTTTGTTAATATTTCAAAGTTGCAAGAAACTTGAAATTATCTCAAAGGGGGAAAAAAAAGTAACTAGTGTTTGAAAAATGCTCACTTCATCCCGAACTACCCAGATCAGTAAAGGTTTACGAGACAGTGAACATTAAAAAAGAGGATAGTCGCTTCTCAAACAGATGCCATTTGACTAAAAAGAAGGCCTATGGAACATTACCTCTCACGATAATGAGTTATACTGGAAACCTTGACATATTAGTGTGTTTGGAATTTCGGGAAGTTTTCACCGCTGTTGAAAACTGTGTTAAGTTCTCGAGAGTTCCAAGTAAATCACCTTCAAGAGTTAAATAAACTTAACTTGAAAATAAGTGCTATTAATGCAAACTTGAATGCTTACATTTATTGTATGAACTAAATAGATGAGCATACACACAGTGTTATAGATGGTTCGGGATAAAGTGAGCACTCAAAACAGCACTGCTAAATATATACAGGCTGTTACAAAAATGTACGGCCAAACTTTCAGGAAACATTCCACACACACAAAGAAAGAAAATATGTGATATGGACATATGTCCGGAAACGTTTAGTTACCATGGTATAGCTTAATTCCTTACATCTCTTTAAATATCATCGTAAAAAACATTTCGTACATACACTGTTCCAATTACCCAATTGAATATGATATTTGAAAGATTTTTGCAATGGGGATGTATGACAAGATGAGTATTCATGGATATACGCCATTGCTTGCGAATGTTGCCAAGTCGAGGATAAACCCACAAAAACAAATTTACGAAAAAATTAATTAAATCTTATTTAATTATTTTTTTTCGTAATTTTGTTGCTTTTTTATTTTCTTTGTATTTTTATGTTTTTGTGGGTTTATCTGCGACTTGGCAACATTCGCAAGCAATGGCGTATATCCATGAATACTCATCTTGTCACCCAATTGTATGTTTCGTTAGAATGTACGTTACTTCCTAGGACCACCGCCAGGTGGGCGACGTGACAAAAGGTAATCGTGACTGCATGATATGTAAGGAATTGAGCTCTACCATGGTAATTAAGCGTTTCCGGACATATGTACATATCACACATTTTCTTTCTTTGTGTGTGTGGAATATTTCCTGAAAGTTTGGCCGTACCTTTTGTGACATCCTGTATTTTCAGCCAATTTGTATCTTTGCGCACGTAAGGCTAACGAAGGGAAATGTCTAACCTCTCTGGACACGTCACTTGGTGTTTGCGTGTGTAAGATAAATTGTGCAGTCGGTAGAAACCGTTATAGTTTGATAAAAAAAAGTTTAATACTTATATAAAACCCAAATATGTCGAATTCAGTTAATTTTTTTTTCACTATTGTTGCATTTAAATAGAAAAATACACGGAACTACGTACGCCAATTCGCTGCCAACCGTACAACAAATTAGGTAATTAATGATGATGTAAAATTATACGTAGTTATGTGTAGTGATTTTTTTCCAGAGGTTAAATCTTTAGTGGTCACTTTGTCCCGAACGATCTATAATTAAATATTCCAAGTCTCGACATAAAAAAAAAAAAAAACTTTTAGTGTCACGAAAAATCCAACCAGACCGAACCAGACGCAGTATGTCTTTTTTGATTTGATGTCTCATTTTGCCGAATATCTGGTAACCCTAACTAACTGTAAGCCAGTTGAGTGGCTTTCACGTAGTGGCCAGGCGTGGGAAACTGAAATAGGCGAGGTTGAGAACTGCTAGCTTCGGCGCCCGCTGGATGGCAGTACCGGCAACAACTTTCAAACAATTTTTAATATTGTTGGTCGCCATTTTTCGTCGAGCAGCTTTTAAGGTTATAGTCTGTTACGATTTTGAGGTTATAAATAAAGATATATTTTTAAGTGCTTTCGCGAAGATATTTTTGACAAATTGGATCGTGTGTCTTTAAATCGCAAGTCATTGTTTGTGTCTTGGAAGTGAATTGTTGCTAGATAAATGAATCGTGATCATAAACTATAGTTTTCTGTGTACCAGCTTGTATATTAAACACGTGTAAAACTACTTGCTAATTGTTTTTATTTCAGACAGACGTTTAACCAATGCTTGAGTGGAAATAATTAATTTCAATGACTTTTTTTCTATGCATGATGTTAGCATGTAGCGATTTCACTTCGTTATTGTGTTAATGTTTACTAAGGATTTCCTACGAAACTTTGTTTCCACCATAACATAACAATATCACAGTATAAAAATAGACATTGGCTATCGATTTATATAACTTATGCCGTTAAAAAATATATAATCTTAGTCATCCCTAGAGCACGGCCGTAGAAGGACAGGTCTGGACACTCGCCTGGAAAATTGACCCCCTTGTTGTTTGGCTGTAGTTCACCAAGTTACCGGGAATGTTGTGTTTGTTTGGCGCTACTATCAGGGCGGTCGGCCTCAAACTCCGCCCACTTCCCACTCACTTTTTATTAAAACGTATTTTTTTTTATCAATTTAAGAAGTAGTTCCTTCGCTCACAATATTAAAGCATGGCTCCAGCAATCTTTATTTACGTTACAGTGTAAATTCTAGAAAAAAGTGGGCGGAGTTTGAGTCCGGCCGCCCGAATTACAGCGCCAAAAAGTACAACATTCTCGGTAACTTGACAAACTACAGCCAAACAACAAGGGGGTGAAGCAAAATACATTGTTAGATAGGCGAGTGTCCAGACCTGTTCTTCTACGACTGTGCCGTAGAGTAATACCTACAGTAAAACATCAAAGTTCATATATATTCCTGATATAATTATTTGTTTTATTTATTCAATTACGGCTGTACAAACATGTGTTTGTTATGGAGAATTATTAAACTAAATATTAGATAGTCTATGAATATTTTCAGTAGCCATGTAACTGCATTATCAGACGTTATGTTTTCAGGATGTTATTAAATAAAATATTTATCTGATTAACGAAGTCGACAGAAATTAGATTAAATTTATCGAACACACAATCGATTGTGTTAAGCAATCGGCACACATTAATCGAATGGCAACTATTTTATTTATATGGGGGTTCGAAATACCCTCGTTTATGAAGTTAGTTAGCACCCGCTTGGTAGGTGGTGTTGCAGCAAATAGTGCCCAACAATCTAGCGTGAGAGTTTCCGTTTCTATAATCCTCTTTGTTCTATAGTAGTGGCTTACACCGGCCAGCGACACCCTTAGCACTACGTCGCTTTTGTGTCTCACACACTCTAGCTCTGCGTATCTAGGGAAGCACGTTAACGCGTGTTTAAAGAAGTGTGCAGCGAGTGGCACAGGTCTTCCCGCCAACCAGTGAGTTGGTACCTACCTGTCGTTGTGGAGGGTG
Organism: Medauroidea extradentata; assembly: GCA_003012365.1. Taxonomy (NCBI): domain Eukaryota; kingdom Metazoa; phylum Arthropoda; class Insecta; order Phasmatodea; family Phasmatidae; genus Medauroidea; species Medauroidea extradentata. The sequence goes on along the minus strand of PNEQ01124153.1, from coordinate 18,352 downwards.
GGTTCGCATTCCAGCGCGGAGTGCAGTGAATGGGGACCCGGCTGCGGCGCATTGTTGCGCAACAAGAGAGCACGTGTGTATGTATGTGTGTCAGTGTTGTGGAGGGTGCCTGTCTGCCTGGCCAGCTGCCCCCTTGTCACACCTGCACGCACCAGGAATGTCGGCGCCTCACAGCGTCACCTGCCCCAGCTTCTTACACTCTTCCCGCCAAGTGCCGCAGGCCACGTTCCATTACTGCTGGCGAGCACTGGTGCTCTGTCTCTCAAGCATAGTGTTGCCAGGTCGTGGCATTTGTCCCATTTCGTGGGACTTTTTAATTATAATAATTAGATATGGGGCACAGCGTTATATATGGTGAAATTTCGCGAATTCAATGACCTGCATGATAGAATCAAATATCCTATGCATACTCAAGTCCCGACTATTTGTCCACTAGCTGCTACTCAGTGGAACAGCAGACAATAAACTAATATACAGGGCTTGAGTAGGCATAGGATATTTGATTCTAATGTGCAGATCACTGAATTCGCGAAATTTCACCATCTCAATTTATTGTAAATATTAGTTATGGGACCTTATTTATTTATTTTTATTTATTTATTGACTTATTTTTCAAATGGCGAAGTTAAGGCATGTAGCCTTCTCTTACACTTAACCATTTTTTTTTTTACAGATGCACAAAATAAAATTACATATACATAGAGCTGCCAAAATGCTACTAATAATGGCTAACATGACAATACAACAGACCACTTTACATATTCGTGTGAAGTAGCGACTAATAAACACGTGCATAGAGTTTGTGATTTTTCAAAAATATTCCCAACACAAAGTCCTAACTCGTTATGTAGATATGCAAACATTTACGTATGCACAAAACAAAAAAAAAAAAAAAAATGTTAAAAAATACAATTGATTAATTTATGTGACAAGCGAGACAACAACAATGTAGCACTTCACAAAAATATCAACCAATAGTTAACTTTTACTAACCTTAGGCAGCCGGTTGTTAAAATATATATAAGCTATTATGAGCTTCACAGTATCTGCTAAGTGTTTTCAGCACTATTGCGTATTCGCGGTATGTTTAAGTGTGTTTGTATATGTATCTATTTTTGTAAGTTATTTAGATATTGTTTTTTTTTTACTCTCTGGTTGTGTTTCTTGGCGTACGGGTTCGTTCCAAACACCATGAGCACACGGCGCTGAAAACTTACAAATAAATAACCCATGCAATATAGTGTACAAATTAACGGCCAGTTAAAAAAAAAAAAAATGTCCCGAGACAATATTTCATTTTTTTTTTTGTAGAAATGGAACTTACTCTAACACAGGCCAATTTAAAAAATGATGATGTCTCTAGACAACATTACTTTTTTTTTCAGCTGTGGGATTTTTTGTGCAGAAATATGACTTTTGCTAAGATTAATGCTAATACAGGTTAGAAAGAAAATGTATTTTCTTATGGGAGAGCTTGGCACAGGGAAAATTTCTGCCACTAGTTTCGCTTCAGTCGCTAAGAGACCAGATAAATAAGAAACCGTAGTAAAATTAAATTTAAATAAACTTGGAAATTATATTAGTCATTTAATTTAATTTTAAAGTGAAAAGAAACCGATTTCGAGTTTTAAATTACTAACTTAATGTAATTTAAAATTCAGGAAAGCTCTGTGATTGGTCAGTTTGGTGCACTAGCAATACCAGCGCTCAAGTGGCAGAAATTTTCCCTGTGCCAAACTTATAACATTGATCTTCTAACCTGTAGTACAATTAACCTTACTTTTGCTTATGGAGCATTCGATTTTTACTCCTCAGTAAATAATTCGTCACTGTCAATGATTTGCGAGTTTCGACGATTAGCAGGGACGAACATGTAAATATAAGAAAACTCGCACTTGGATACAAATTTAACTAGCACACATAGTTTCCTAACCTAATTAAAAGCTTACTTTCATATAAAAATGATTTCATTTCACAGAATTATCCAATAATGTGCTTCTGAAAAACATCCATTTCATTTTAATGTTGATTTTCAATTGCTACTTAAGGAAAACCTTTTCAAGAAAAACTTGGTGTATAGTAAATACGATCATTTTAATGTTTTGAAAGGTTTGTAGACAAGGGCGCCATTGAAGGGGGAGGACAGGGTGGGGCCTGAGTCACCCCCCACCCCCCTTTAACAAATGTTCCAAAATGTGTTTAGTTTTGTTTTTTAAATAAAACGTGTAAAAAACTATTTGCAGTTAGATAAGTTTCGTAATCTATGCGGTGTCGTGTTTCGAAATATGCCAGTGGCTACAAATTTATATACAAACTATATCCGTTCGTGTTCCCCCCCCCCCCTCCTTAGATTCTCTAAGATGGGCGCCCTTGTTTGTAGAGGATATATGTTTTGAATCTCACGCCGATGTCAGTATCACTACACGTCCTACTGAGCTCTAGTGAATCAACAGTCCGCAGTAGTGGTAGCCTCGCACGAGGAGACATCAGAAATCGTCCACCGTCACCACCAGTGGTCATCGCCAGAAACGGTACCATAGCTGATATCACTGAAATGATTGGCCAGTGATATCACTAGTATCACACCGCGGTCATGCTATATATAGGGCCTACTATCTTGACGCGTTTTCCAAAGCTCACTTGCTGTAGTTAGTACTAGTGTAGGCTATCTCAATTAAGGTTAACTCTACTACAGGTTAAAATATCTACGTTAAGAGGACTGTGTACTTAGCCGTTGGACGGTGTTTTGGCGTGTCACGCGAATACATTTATACGCGAAACCGCCGATCTTATTGTTATTGTTGTTATCTATGAAAAGAACACCCACTTGAAACTACGTATGCCACTTTTTGAAAATTCAGTATGCTTGTTAGTAACATGATTTTTGGGCCTCTGGAAATTGCTAAAAACAGTTTTTTTAGACTGCTGTAACTCTGATAATACGACATGAATCCGTAAATTTCAAAATGAGGCGCGTGCATAGGTCTTTACTTCATACTATGCAAAAATAAAATTCTGGGGTCACCGCTTGAATTCCCATAGGAAAATGAGCTCTACGAAAACATTGCACGCCAGTTTAGCGAGTTGCGAATAGAGACAATGTGCCTATCGTCGAGCGTGGTACTATGGCTCTTATCGCTACGATGTTCCCGCGTGCCAAACGTGGAAATTTCAAACAAGTACACAGTACTCTTAAGGGGCCTCCCTTGTTAGGTTGCGTTTGTGTGTGTGCGGCAGGAGCGGTAAGGTTGCCGTTGACCGACGTATGTAATGTATTATCGCCTCTCTGCGCAAGACACTCAGCTGGTGTGTAGGGCTTCATTATTATCTTTTTTCCTATGGGACTTTAAACCGTGACCACATTATTTTATTTAGGGAAAACTTAGTTCAAAGTCTAACGCTTGTTTCTACAGTTGTTATTTTCGAATCATGTTGTTTTTTTTTTCAGATACGGCAGTCTTAAAAAAAACATTTTTGGCCATTTTGAGTGGCCCGAAAATGATGTTTCTAATAAACGTGCCGAATTTTTAGAACTATAGCGACATAGTTTGAAGGATGTGTTCTTTTCGTAGATATACAGATATAATGTGCGTTAAATAGTTTTGTCAAAAAATAAATAAAAGCCGTAACTAACTGCAACGCATTTGAAGCGCAGGTAACATTTCCACCTCTTGAGCACTGGTGTGGGTAAGAAGTGTAAGCTGACCAATCACACAGCTATCCTGAATTTTAAGTTACATTAAGTTGACAATTTAAAAGCCGAAAGTAGTTTGTTTTTCACTTCAAAATTAAAATAAACAACCTCTCTGTCGTACCGAACAGTCTCGTGAGCCTCATTTTATATAATTTAATATATAATACTCTATAGGACTATCTCCTACGTGGCGGCTCTGACGTAGGCCGGCCACGGGTACTATCGAGCAGGCTTCTTGTAAGATTACATCGCCTAATATTGTACATATCTACACCAGTTGCTGCCATTGATATAACGGATGTATTATCTTTGAATATATATTCAAAGGTATTATTAAAACATAACCACCTGTACGTGTCACACACATAGACATTATAACTGATCTACCATAGATACATAGATTGTATACTACAAAAAAAGTTTTATTTTATTTTTTAAAATTATTTTTAAACTAAACGGCCGCAGATATTGTAAAACTGTGGGCCTAACATATATTTGTCGAGTTTTGTTTATACTGCGTAACATAATTTTTTCATAATAAAAACTTGCATAATGTTGGTTAATTTTCTAACTAAAGACGTGTTAGTTATTAAAGTTGATTTTAACTTGCCAGAAAAAACTATATATATATATATATATATATATATATATATATATATATATATATATATATATATACATACATACATATAATATTCTCTAAAGCAAGGTAAATAGAAACCCTCGTCCTTAAAGCTCGGCATCAGTTGCCATGTTGAATTATTTTATTTTTCGTTCTATGAAATTCTGAGAAGAAAAGTGTTAAATTTGTTACTAAAATATCAATTCTATTCATCTTGCGCTACAATAAAAGCATTGAAGTTGAACTTTTAACGTATTTTTAAGCCGTTATCAGTCGAGCAATTCTTTTTGTATTCTTAATTTACTTGATTTAATTGATTCTCTTCAGCTGGGGTTTATGGCTTTACGTATTAATCGGGGAATACAGATATTTTTAGAAGGGATTGTGTGCCTGTTCCAAAATTGCGTGTTTGACGCGTGGGAACAGCATAACGACAGGAGCTAGAGTACCACACTCGACGAAAATCATATCGTCTCTATTCACAGCCTGCCAAACTGGCGTGCAAGGTTTTCTCAGTAGTAGTTTTTTTTCTCTGGGACTTTGAGCGGTGACCCTAAAAGTTTATTTTTTGATAGTACGAGGTAAAGACCAACGCATGTATGTAGTTTCGCACTTTTAACGAATTCAGGTGGCATTTTTGGAGTCACTTCAGACTAAATAATCAGTTTTAACCATTCTGGAGGCTCGAAAATTTTATATATATATATATATATATCATGTGGCGACATACCACTGTACTTAGTTCCCTCTTGCGCTCTACATGTATCTTACTTATCTTACAACTGTTTTGACCTTTATACTATGGGTCCAGGTTAATATCATATGTAGTCCAAACATGATTCTACGTTTACATGAAGTAATGTACATGAAATAATACCTGGTCGTAGTGCGCAAGAGGGGACTATCTCCGTGCGAATATGTCACATTGCGCACATAAAACGTCGTCGTAAAACATTTTGTCTCTAACGTTTTCGTCTCTAATTTAGCCGAGGACTCGCGTGGTGTGTTTATTGTGCGTACAGTAATCGCTCGCATAGGTAAACTACTGTTTCTCGTTACAAAATAAAAAAAAAAAGGTATTGAGTCTGCAACAATTTCATAAAATTGATCGAGTGTTTATCTGTGCTCTGTGGTGCCAGAAATGTTTGTGCGTGCACTGAAGCAGAAGTTACGGTGCAAAAAGGCGGATGTTCGTGATCAAGGCAAGGAACCCTGTGCAGGACATCCCCGCTGCTGCAGCGAGCTCAACAGCAACAGGCCGCAGAGGTTGAGGCGGCAGGGTATAATAATCACGGTGTGACGGCAGGTGGCCTACTTGTGTACTAGTTTTCCCGCCAATTCTCCCGCCACTGGTCTGGGCGGTTGCCAGGTGCTCTCGTTCGCCTGGGAGGTAGGTGCAGCCGGGGTGATAGGGGCGGTGGGTGGGGGGACCTATCACCCTCCTCCCCTACCCCACATGGGTGACGGTGTGTTTCCCCCCTACTCCTCACACACTTAGCAACAGCGGCGGCGGACCCGGACCTACCACAACGTGTGCCGAGGGTCTAATGGCGCCAAAGTGTTGTCGGCGTGTTCCAGATGGCGCGCTGCACTCCAAGGGTACACGTGGCGTCACTAGCTGCTGGCCGACTGCCATGTTACCCCCCCCCCCCCGCACATACTTCTAGAGGGTAGGGTGGGGGTTTGTGGCACGCTCCCGTCCGAGGTCCCAGCGCCCTTGAGGCCTACGTGATTCCGCCTCTGACTTTGACGTACAGTCTGTTCCACGGGAGACTTGCTCGCATTGCTTAGCACTGTTCCTCGAGCGTCTGTGGTAGCGCAGGAGTATTTACTTTAGGGCGTCCAAGTGTCGAAAAATCGAAATTTTATGTATGCGTTAAATGGTGTTGTTTTTATAGTCGTTACTTGGGAGTACGTTTTCCTCTTGCAAAAAAAAAAAGCTCAGCCAGTTTTCCTATAATGCCACTTCAATATCAAAATTTGCACGTTTATAGTTCTTGTATGCTGCAAAAAAAATTTACACTTAAATTACCTGGCACTGGCTACTGCTTGACATGTTTTAAAATTCATTACAATATGGTTTTCAACTTTTAACAAATTTCGGAAATTTTAATAATTTTTTGCTTCTTTTGTCGAGTGGTCAAATTAGTAATACCAGTACTTCTAGTCATTAAGTAAAGATTTTGTTATACTTCTCTCCCTCGTTGATAATACTAGGACGTAAAACACCTGCTCGGTGAACAGGCGTTCTGAAAGTGTGTAAACTTGTAAATCCTCACAGACTCCTCGTAAATGCAGTTGCAACTACCAATTTTACTGTCTGGACACGTGGACTTTACACAGGTAACCACATAACCGCAATTGCCACTCCAAGTGCAGTTGGCCGCGGTGGCCGAGGGGTCAGACATCTCGCCTCCCACCAAGGCGATCCGGGTTCGATTCCTGGCGGGGTCGGTCCCCGGATTTTCGCATGTGGGAATCATGCCGGACGATACCGTTGGTCGGCGGGTTTTCTCGGGGATATCCCGTATCCCCCGCCCATTCATTCCGACACTGCTCCATAGCGCTAAAGAATTCGATGTTAAGCGCTGACCAAAACCTCTTCACTCACTCACCGTGTGCAGTTTAACAGTTTTTCAGTTTACTATGCACCAATCCTCTTAAACATTTTAGCTAAGCGCATTCGGCAGCCATGATTGATAGCGTTTGAAGCAAAACATATTTGCAGTGTTAAACGGCTAAACAGCATATGATCAATTAACTTTCTAACCTCCAAAAACTTGGAACTTCGTATCATATTTAATAATTATCACAACTGTACTCAACATTCGCGGCATTTTAATTGTTATATTGAAACTTCGTCGTGTATAGTCATCAAATAAACACTTTAAACATGAAAGTGTATATAGTGTAACGAGTGCTAAAAGTCTCATCAAAAAGCAGCCATGTTTGTTACACAGCTCGGCAGTCGTTACTCGAAGCAGCCGATAGGAGAGAAACAGAGAAGATATGTCGCTCGATGGTAAGGTAAGTGGGCTTCACGTCTTGTCGACAGTGAGGTCATTAGAGACGGTGACAAACAACTTGCTGCAATGACAGGAACTAGTAGAGGAGTCGGCCATGACCTTTGTTAATGAACCGTCCCAGTATTCGCCTGGGGCGACTTCGGGAAACCATGGAAAACGAAATTAGGAAGGTAGGAGCCGGGGATTGAACCCGGATCCTCCCGAATGCGAGTCCAACGTTACGTCACCTTGCTCGGTTTATGTCGTTCGACAGTACATATACGAAACAAGTTTACTTAGAACGAGAAGTGACTGCGTCAGAACTTGTGCCAAGCTCGTGCAACCGCTCTATAAAGCTGTATATAGGCCTATTAAAGGGCGCGGTCTACCGCTATTTTCATCACCAATTTTTTATTTTTTATTTGTACCAGATATTTTTTTTTTATTTCAGACAAAAAATGTGACTAAATTTGTCTCTAATGAAAAATTTGTATCTCTCATAGTTTTCGCGTAATGACTTGTGAAAGTCATGTTTTGCATGTTTCCGTTTTAACGACTACACTAAAACCAACTGATATACCAAACTCAAAAAAATCACAGTCGATAAAGACATTGCAGGCTACAACGACATGCTCTTAAAATTAAAGAATAAAACTTATTTGTATGTTAAAAAATATTATTTAATTTTTTAAATTTTTATTTTCAGTTTCAGCATTTCTTTCAAATACAAATAATTTTTATTCTTTAATTTTAAGAGCATGTCATAGTAGCCTGTGATGTCTTTATCCACTGTGATTTTTTTAAATTTGATATATTAGTTGGTTTTAGTGTAGTTAAAACGGAAACATGCAAAATATGACTTCAACAAGCCATTACGCGAAAACTATAGGAGATAAAAAAATTCATAAGAGCCAAATTTTGTCACATTTTGTGTCTAAAATAAGAAAAAAATATCTGGTAGAAATAAAAAATATAAAAATAGTGATGAAAATTGTGGTAGATCGCGCCCTTTAAGTAAAGTAGTTCTGTCTCTAGTGTAGCCGTGGTCTAGAACTGACAAGTTTATTTGAAAACTGCTCTTTGTTCTTTAGCGGTGTTTATTTACGTACAACATTCTATCGCTCGTCTGTATACCTTCTTTTCTCGTGCCGGAAATGTGCAAAGAATGTGTTTTCGCGGCCCTTTTAAATGCGTTCCAAAAGGGAAAAAATCATAATTTTATGTTTGTATGAAACAGTGTTAGTTTTGTATAAGTTACCTGGGAGTACATTTTCTTCATAGAAAAAATTAGCTCGGTCAGTTTTCCCATAGTGGCATTTCAAAATTAAAATTAGGATGTTTTAGTTCTTACACTCCCCCCCCCCCTCCTCAATCAATCAACATAACGAAACGAAATGATTCACAGCCAAAGTACATGTCACGGGTTTTTAAGTATATAAAAACCCATTACAAAAATGTTTGTGTTTAAAAAAAATTTCGAAAATTAGCAAAAAACTCCCAATTTTCAATTTCTTTTTAAAATGCAAAACATTGTTTGAATGAACATCACGATGTACCATGTTAACTTACTAAATAGTTCGGAACAATTATTAAATAATTTGTTAATTGATTTGAAAGGAATTTTCATTATATATATTGACGCGTGCACTATAAGTACTTGTTATTTTAAGGTTTGTGAAAATAATGTTAACGTATCATATTATTTTTTTGAAAATATGTAATGTCTGGTTTTAGTTAGAGAGCTAGAGGTGTTTAAAAGTTCGAATTTTCTTCCTATATGAATAATGGTTGTCAGGTAGCCTAATATATTACGTATAATAATCTGCTAATAATTTTTTTGGATCTTAAAAACAGTGTGAACATACTCGAAGTTCCCCAATGAATTATACCTAACTATTTAACCTTTGAAAAATATCACTAGCTGTTACTACATATATTTCAACATTACCGATAGTCAATTTACTGCTTGTAAGGTTGGCAACGAAATAGCACAACATATTTCCGTGTTTATTCGTATTTAAATACAACAATACTGAAACAAAATCAACCGACAGCGATATAGTTGTATTTTATATAGTTAATAATAAACTTCTTTTTATCAAACTATATATGTACCTATCGACTGAACAATTTATCTTACATGCGCAAACATAAAGTGACGTGTCCTAGGAGGTTAGACTTTTCCCGTCGTTAGCTGCTACACGCGGAAAGATACGAATTGGCTGGAAATAGATCTTTAGCAGAGCTTTTTCGAGTGCTCACTTTATTCCGAACTGCCTATTACTGTGTAGGTCTGTGAAAGAACTAGTGTCGTCTGTTTGCCAGCAGCTGCAGTTCAGTGACTGTCCACCTGGCGCGCTGGCTACACGGGAATGTGGTAATTGACAGCCGCCTAGTTGCTATGTTTGTCAGTGGTCGAGGTAAAGCACGCGGGCCAGGTCGTGAGTTCTGTGACGCGCGGTTAGATGGGCCGTCAACTGCCTGCTACCGACGCGACGGGGGCTGCACACACGCCACAGACGGGTAAGTACGTTATGATGAATACGGTATGTGAAGAGTCGCTACTCATCGCATACCTGCTTAACTATTGATTTCACAGGTATAGTTTATTAATTTAAAATGTTTCTATATCTGTTGTTAAAAGTAATTCTACCTAAATATCCCCCCCCCCCCCCCGTTTTTCAGTACGTTGGATTAGGTTACACCTAATCTTAACCTAACGAAAGATTAAGAACTTCAGATCACATTATTCTTTAGGAACAAGCAGGACTTTTAACCACTAAATTATAGATCAATTTTTATTAATAAACTATACCTGTAAAATTAATATTTCGACCCATATACCTACAATAAATAGCTACACTTCATATTTACCAATAATACTTATCATAGACATCGTTAGTTGTGTGTATGTTTTTTGGGGGGGGGGGGGGGTGTTTACATGCCTTCTCATAGAAACTCAATTTTTTTGCTTCTCGGAATTATGAGAAGAAAATTGTTAAATATGTGATTATACCTCAAATTCAATTTACATTTCGCTACAGTACAGACCTTGTGATTTAGCTGCTATTTGTCGGGTAAATTATGAACATAAAAAATCCTACATCGGAATGTCTGTACTATAGCGAAATGTAAATAGAATTTGAGGGTATAATCAAATATTTAACAATTTTCTTCTCAGAATTCCAAAAAAAGTTAAAAATAATAAAATTCAATATGGCAACTGAAACCGAACCTTAATGACAATGCATCTGGTAAACATAAAGCAAAGTAAGAGCATCACATGAAACTTTCACATTACAAGAAATAAAAAATATAAATAAAAAAGGCACAAAAAAGTTTAGCGCTAACCACTCCCGTGAACATAGTCGGTTTGCGGCATTGTGTGAGTTTTCTGAAGTATTTATCTGTCTTTTGTGTAAATAAACTCAGTATTTTCCTGTAGGCCTACTCAAAATGTAATGTCCGAGATTACGAAACTACAGTTTTTGGTAGTTAGTCTTAACAAGGCGGCGTTGTAAAGTGTCAATTTTGCCGCGAACAACCTGTAGTGTAGGCTAGTCACTGTTATATGAGCCCTTTTGTTGATTTTATCCGACCAAGCAATTAACTTCGCGCTACTTGTTAACAAAAGCATAATAATTTAAAATATGTTGTGTATAAACAGCACCGTACTCTGAACGTAAATGCCCAAAACCAAAATTAATTATACCTTTTTTTTTTGTAAATATTGTTTTTCGTAAGACTGTCTTCTAAAAATTCTCGCTTTACTGTGAGCAGCCTATATAGGCAAATACGGTAGTATAGTTATGCAGAACGTGCGGACAGTAAGACCGAGTTTAACCCGCTCACAAATCGCCTCATCGCCTCAATGGATAAGTTTCATGTTTATCTGTCAACGGCTGCAACATTCACTTTTCCAGAATACGTAAGAAACGTGAATGGAAAATAGAAACTTAAGGCCTTTCTTTCTTGTTTCTATTTTTTTATACAGCGAAATTGATTGTTTTACGCCTAAACGAGAGCAGATATCAAAAACATGTTGGTAATTTGGTGGTTCTAAATCGTCGTCTTCATGTTGTCTGACTTTTTCAAGGGAGTTTAAGCTAATTATGTAAGTAAATAAATTCTGAGTAGTTGACTTTTTTTGTCGAAATGGTATAATTCCTTGCTTTGAAAAAAAAAATATCTATCACGGCAAAAAAACTATTTTAAACAAAACTGCCAAGCAGATTTTTGATATATACTCTCGTTTAAAGTGAAAAAAAAAAAAATTATCGCAAAACCAGTAGAAACAAAAACGTGCGGTTATTATTCTTACACGACCATCGCGTTCCATGCAGTGGCAAGACACCAACTTTATAAGAGACAACTTTTGTTTTTGACATCCTGATTTTACAAAACTTCATTAGTAGGGCCTATCATTTTGAGAAAAATATTTTACTGTGTAGAAAAAAAACTTTGAAAGTGCGTAACCACTCGGCATCTCTTCTTTCCGCGGCAAAGAATGGACAACCAGGAAGCAGCACTTAGCTTCTATTATCTTAGTTTGTCTTGTCTTCTTTTCGTTTCGCACCAGTGTGAATGCACATTAACTTTAGGAGTCAAAGTGATCATTAGTACCACATTTTTTAAAAGAAACACAGTAAAATACGCTTTAAAATTGTAGAAACATATTTCCATAAATTTATGGAATGTTACGGTCAAACATCCGTAAACTGACTATACGGACAAACTTCCGTAAACAAAAAATTACGGAGGCAACTTCCGTGTAATTACGGTACTTTTCTGTAAATATTTCCGAGAATTTACGGAAATTGTTAACAGTGTGGGTATACTTTGCACCAGCATGTGCACCACCAAAAAATATTTTTTTCTGTGTTGATAGTTGAAAGAATAAATAAACAAACAAATCAAATCAAAGACAATTGATTGTATTCGATGGCATTAAATTATATATTTTTTAAATACCCTGTCGTGATGTGTCTTTATTTCACCAAACGACCTAGAAACAAATATTTTTGGTGGTGCAAAATTACCCATGCTGATGCAAAGTACACCCACTTTACTGCAATCAGTACAGCTTCCATATTTACTAGTGTTCAGACTGCTATCGCCGTTACTTGCAATGCATTACTGGCCTCATCGACAGCATAACCTGTGTCTTATATTTCGAACCAGATTCATACGACCTTTCATGCACTCACACTGCGAGAGTATTTTAAACAAATTATGCGTGCACAAGCCGGTCCTATAGTCAATCCGATAAACGTGTGTACTTTTTGACAGCTCACAAGTGTATTTTCATAAACTTAATCCAAATACTTTATTCCAATATCGGACATTCTTATTTGAGTATTGGAAACATGTAGTTAGCCTTTTTGCCACTTAATTTCACATCTCTTTGCAGTGAACATTTATTTGGTACCCAAAATATTTTCATACGAAATTCCGTAGAGAGCAGTACCAACGACGTACAGATAGATCCAGCGTAGGCTATATATACTCTATGCACTACCGATGTGTGACCAAAACAGAACAGCTGATTGTGGCCCGCTTTTGCTATGGAAGATAGGGTTTATGACTTATTTCAGGCGTGTACGTGTTAAATGTAAAGAAATTTACCTGTGAAAGCCTGATTTGTTGTACTCGACATAAAACGCAAGTTATTTTTTACACAATATATACCCTTTTATTTGGTTGTAACGCAATACAACACTGGGTTAAAAAATATTTAATGTTTACGCCATGTTTGAATATTTGACACCTTTGTATTTGCTGCAATAACCTAAATTATGCATTTGTACATACATTCAATGGTTCAGCTATTTTGCACTGCCTAAATAGTAGTTTTTGTTGGGATTCAATTAAACTTCTTGACTTTTCTCGCCCAGTTATGCTCTGGTAAATAAAACGATACTAAGGATTGGGTAATAACAATCATACTGCCAAAACTTGCAATGAATGATACAGTAGTTATGCCATTGGCTAATGACTACATTTTATTCTGCAATAGTGGCCTTTCTGTGAATTTGGCTGTAATATTTTGTCCCACCCAAAATTCACTTTTCTACGACATGAAACCAGCCCTTGAGACGGTGAATTCAAACACAACCCACGTAGTGTTCAGAGCAAATGTAATATTTTTATATCCAATCCCAGTGAAAAATTACAAGTACATAATCAAATTATTTTTCAAAACCAAATTAGAAACTTAACAAAAGTGTTGTTAAGATAGGGGTTGTAGATAACTTAATCTTGATTAATCAACTTTTTTCATGATGTTCACAGCTGCATTTATACCCCTTCGATGTAATATTATATACATACATATATATATATATATATATATATATATATATATATATATATATATATATATATATATATATATATATATATATATATATATATATATATATATATATATATATATATATATTATAATGTGCATACAGTTAGTTAAATTAATTTATCCAATTTATCCTGATATAAAATTCTGGCTAAGTTACACCGTGAGAACGAGAGAGGTTTCTTTAAGCTGGCTCCGGACGAGCATACAGGTAACAGGTACCTAATTAATTTATGGCTCGGTTTCAGTCGCCATATTGAATTTTATTATTTTTCGCCTTTTCGAAATTCTGAGCAGAAAAATGTTAAATCTGCGATTATACCTCAAAGCCGATTTACTTTACACTACAGTAGAGACATGGTGAGTGAGAGATTTTAGTTAGCGCTTAACATCGAGGTCTTTAGCGCTGGTGAGGGGTGACATGAGGTGGGTATGGAGCAGTACCGGAATTAAAGGGTGGGAGAAATGGGAGATCTCGAGAAAATCCGCCGACCAACGACATCGTCCGGAACGATTCCCACATGTGAAAATCCGGGGACCGACCCCGCTGGGAGTCGAGCCCGGAACGCCTTGGTTGGAGGCAATGGTCTGACCATTCGGCCACCGCGGCCCCCACAGACATGGTGATAGAGTTGGTAATGTGTTAATTTGGTCGCAATCTGTTAGCCAAAATGAAGAATAAAAAAAAGCCTAACTGATAGAGATATAATTAAATGACGGGTTAAAATGAAAGTGAAGTAAGTCACTAATTTGAAAACATTGTAGTTATTGTATATTGGCTTTATTTGTATGCCTCATGTTTAAATATAAAGTGAGTAAAGTCAGGGCTGCGTTAACATATTGGAAAATCGTTTTATGAGTTCCTACAAAAACACTTTATTCTGAAAAATGAAGGAATCATGACATTCTTCACTTTCATTCTAACGCCGTCATATGTTACTAGCTCAATCGCCATATTCGAATTGTAGTGTACGGATAATATAATTTGCAGTATAGTCGCAAACTTTACCCTTTTTTATTTCAGAATTTCAAAAAAGCAAAGTGTAAGCAATAACATAAATGTAAAAAAGCTAAGAAATTTGAGACTGCTATTGTATAAACTCTAAATTGTCCACAAGAACTTAAATTTTCAAGCACGTTACGATGAAAAAATTTATGTGCCAGCAAAGCCCCTATTTCTACATATTTCTGCTTCCACCGAATACAGTATAAAAAAGTTTGCAATAATTGCATTATACTACAATTTATAGTACACTGACAAATATAAGTCAGACTACCAGCTAGTGTGCAGTTGACAGCAATATTTGTAACACTGTAAAAAAAAATTGTACAGAACCAGTAATTTTTTTTTTTTTTAAGATTACAAATGTTTTACTTTCCAGGCAATATTAAACGTTTTCGTGATTTAATAAAATACGAACCGTTTCCATACTTGTTAAACTCACCAAGTGCCAAGAAACAATCTTCACGAGCACAAATATAAATTATATTCTATATTTATAAGAAAAATCTACAAGGCAAAATAATTACTAACCACAACATTACAAAAAACGTATAAATGTCTAAAATAACCTAAAATTCTGGTATTTAATATGTGAAGAAACTATTTGCAAAAGACGTACAAATATGTGATCTGTTCTTAAAAATTCAAAGGAGGCACATTCAAACTAAATTACAATAAATTTTGCATACATAAATAGCCCATGAGTTGTTCTTTTAAACACAAATAACTATCTGCATAACAGAAGTACAAATATACATACAGACCTTAATATTTAACATCAGAAAAAAGAAAATTCAAGCAATACATATAATATGAATTTAAATCGGTTAAAAAAGCGTACCCTTCGACTGCTTTTTGATTACAGCCGTAGACAACTCATTTCTGGACAATTTTTACAACACGCTGCAGCAAATTCAAATGACATTCATGCGAAAACAGGCCACAATCAGCTGTTCAGGGAGCGAAGTAGTTTTTGCCTCAATATTTTTGCGGTACACTGGGTCTACCTATATCTATGTCTATGAGCAGTACACACATTTTCTTCTATGCAATGGTTTCAATCATTTCTCACTAGGTGGATGATTTCCATTCTTCGCCACACTAAAATATAGATGTGTCCGGTATTGTAATACAAGGTATTTGCTAAATCCAGTACGCTAGTATTTTATTTGTGAACCCATGTTTTAGTAAAGTGCATGTGAAACACACTTGCTATCAATAAATTTAAAAAAATACGCAATTATTGTTATTAAATTATTTTACTGTGCAAGACACCATCACAAAATGTAGATATGCTATCTAGAGTTGTACTTTGTCACCTTAATTAATACGCTTGGAGATATTTGTATATGTTTGTGTATGTAGGTCGTGTGCATAGAAATATGTAAGGTAATGCGATAGGCCTTTTACACGCTCTGTGTATAGAGTGGTGTAAATTTGTTACTTCAATCCCAGGGAAATGAAATTTCTATGTTTAGGGTACCATATTGGAAAATCGTGTTGTAATAATTAAATGTAGACCTACCTCCAAGTTATAGTATGTATTGTAATACCTAATAGCTTTAAATTTTTACGGCACAATTGCGCACTTTTCCAATTTTGTGTTCTTATGAACTAAAAAAACTGCGGAGGTTTGTTTGGTCCAAATCCTGAACTATAATGTTTGAACAAGTTTATGTATTCTTTTACTGCTGTTTGTATGTTTCTGTTGTCTTACTTTACCTTTTATGCTGCAGTCAGCTTGAGCCTGTTCGAAATGAAACACGTAGTGAATTTCTTTCTTCCCAGTTATTTTAATCAAACTAGGCAATAACTACGTCCTTGTACATTTCAGAACAAACCCGCCATGTCTTTTGTTTCTTGTTATTTTCTCTAAACTACCGTAGTAAAATTAGCACTAACATTGTTGTCGCTTTCAAATGTTATCAATGTTACACATTTACAAACTGAGAATTACTAAATCAAATTAACAATAAAGTAAACATATTTTACAAAAGTTTTCTATTGCTGCTTGTGTGTTTATTATACTTGCTTTTTTTCTGGCTACACGGGCGGCCTTTAGTTCAACTATGTACTAATAATTTGTATTGTTTTTAAGTTATTTACATATTTTTGTGAATATAGTGTTTTATTTATATTATTTTAAGTTACTAACTGCTCGCATCTGCTTTATTCTACGAGAGTTAATTATACTCCCCACCTAGAGCTTTGTTAAAGGGGATTGGATTGACTATTCACGAGAACTTATTGTAAAGTAAGTCATAAAATTAATAAAAATAAAAATACTAAATTGTCATGCTATCTCAGAAAGTGCTGAAAACCAATAATAGTCAGTCATGAAATACCGCCTGGAATTATAATATACAGGGTGTAACAGAAGTGATGGTCAATAATTCACACAAGGAAAGTACTGGCCAAAAGAAGCTACAAATGTCCAATAAACATGGGTACGGAAATCAACCGTTGTCGAGACATTGTTTGTTGCAGTTGATCAGTATGTAGGAACACATGAAATTTCTTATCTTCAAAGAAGGTGTTCAAAATGTTGCCCATGCGTCTGAATGCAACATTGAACTCGTCTCTGAAACGAGTTGCGAATCCTCTCAGGCAGTCCTGGTGTATTCTGTAAGTGCTGGAAGGCTGCTTCAATCCGTAAGCGTAATTCTTCAAGAGAGTTGACCTCAGTAGCATAGACCAGGCTTTTGACATGACCCCACACACAGAAATCCATGGGATTTAAATCCTGTGACCTTGGAGGCCATGGCACAGGTCCTCCTCTACCTATCCAATGTTGACCATACCGTCGAGTTAGAAGTCGGCGCACACGTAATTGAAAATGTGCTGGAGCACCGCCATGCATAAACCATATGTTCAGGCGTTGGTTCCGTGGAACATCATCATCACGAAGCAGATCTGGAAGTACAGTACGCAGAAACTGCCTGTACCGATCTCCGGTTAGTCTCTGTGGTAGGAAGTGTGGTCCAATTATGCGGTCTCCGAGCAATCCGGCCCAGACGTTCAACGAAAAACGTTGCTGATGTCGTGACACGTGTGTCGCATTAGGATTGACATCGGCCCAAATGTGACAGTTATGGAAGTTGAAAATGCCGTCACGGGTAAACCCAGCTTCATCCGTGAACAGAATACTGCTTACAAACAGGGGGTTCAAAGTACACTGTTGTTGCATCCATTGGCAGAAATTCTCTCTAAGAGGGATGTCTGCATTGTTGAGAGCTTGCACACGCTGGAGATGATACGGATACAGTAATTGCCGATGTAAAATCCGCCGCACACTCATATGACTCAGCACACGCTCCTGGATAGCAATCCTCCTTGTTCAAGTACTCGGATGTTCGTGTACAATGTCTAACACTCTTTCCTCAACATCAGGTGTTATGGATCTGGGTCTACATTCTCGTACATGATGTGCGAAACTCCCACTTTCTCGAAGGCGCTGATGTAACCTCGTATATGTATGTCTGTCGGGCTGCCTGCGGCGAGGAAAAGCTTCTTCATACAATCGTGCAGCCTGAAGTGCACTGCCATTAGCTTTGCCATACATGAAGTGCATGTCAGCGTACTCTTCATTAGTGTAACCTCCGTCCATGGTGCCTTTACTTTCGTAACTGATTGTCTGTACGGCACAGTGCATGTAGGGAGCGAGGGGAGTAGTTGC
>PNEQ01124152.1:36752-70660 GCA_003012365.1 Medauroidea extradentata | reverse complement strand
TATTTCCTACTTGGAAAAATGACTGATCAAGGTTAAAGAAAAGATCTGATTAAACAAAACCTCGTATCACTAGTAAGAGTCTAAACTTACATAATCATAATAATATTAAAAATACTTACTACTATTCTGACCATAGCATAAACCATGAAGATGTAAATAAAAAATTTTACATATATAATTCCATAGAACAGTTCAACTTTAATGTTGACGTGTCTTTTTCAGAAAGTAAAGACAATAAAATATCTTTAACAATAACCTGTAACACATAGATGTTATGTTACAGTGTTTTAACTCTCATGTGTCTTGAAGTTTCATCCGCAAATTTCTGACGTGTGCTGTTGCAGTAACCTTACTGTGATTGACACAGTCAAATGAGAAACACCACTTCTCAAAGACACGCTGCCAATAACCATGAAGCATAAGTGCAGGTGTGCATGTGAGGCGCTGAAACGAAATGGGGCAAAACTCTTCATGAAAAGTTCATGGCCTATGTATAGTTCGGGATGAAGTGAGCACTTTTGATACACTAATTATTTGTTTCCTTTCATATAAGTTATAGTTTACTGCTACTTTTTAACGTAAAGCAACCTACGTAATAATTAAAGTATATATATTATACCGTACTCAAAAGTGATAATCGAAGATCACAATAAATAATAGGCCTATGTAAAAATTATATTTTCTAGCAAAGATGGTTTTCAAAAGTGCTAATTTTCCCGCGAAATATCTTTAACATCCATCGTCTTGTATAATTAGACGATGTGGCGTGGTTTAACGGTTTACAGACGAATTGCAGACTTTCAGTCGTTCCGCACTAGATTTAGCATTAGCCCAGTCAAAAACGGACTCACCAGTATCGATAGGAATGCGACGGTTATCACAATTCGTAAAATAAATAATTCTGTATTTGTTAAACTGAAATACCATCAAAGCATACATGCGAAATTCAAACAGTACCGAAAGACTTAATTAAACCCACGTTTTCCTATTAAAAACAGGCTAATCCATTGCAGTTTAGTTAACGTAGTTCGGAGAATGAGAGGTTAAAGATGAAAATACATAGTATGTTTTATATCCAAGTTTCCGCCATACGTCTGAAATATATAGGAAAAGGAGATTCGACCGTGGTAATAAGTTAGGAACTATTATAGAATTCACGTGGAGTGATCTTGGAAAATTGTTGAAAACCTACATAAGGATGGTTGGACTGAAATTTTGATCCATGTTCATACCGAACACGAGACTCTTTTAAACTATCTGTGCTTTATTTGCAGCAAAATATTAAATTCTATTTCCACAAGTAATAAAAGCAAATAACTTTGTCTAAAACATTGCGGATTTTTGGAATACACGAATTTCCCTTATAAAATTGCATTCAGTTATAGCATTCTTATGAGAGAAACCAATGTTATTAATTTTTTTCACCAGTACACAGTTTATAAGTGATCTAAGATCATAAAGAAATATTTTATTCATTTACCACTACTAGATCAGTTAGTGGTGAGATACAAACATGCAAGTGGTTAGTTGTTTTAATGACTCCTGTTGATATCCTCAGCATAGTAAAACATTTTGCAGCGAAAGGAGAGAGAAATATATATTTAACGTAGCACAATGCTATCAAGTTATCTATTAAATTAATCAACTATTAACTGCTATAAAAATTTCTTTATCGACTGATGCATTATTTTAATCAAGGACTTTTTATTAGCATCAACGTGTTTTGTGTAGTAGTCCCTCATTTATGTATCTTGAATATTACACGTGATGATGTTGTTGGTATTGTGAAATATCACAGTAATTAGTAAACGATAAGATTATTCGTAGTTATGTGATATTTCTTGTTGGAATGGTTTTAGCGGCAAATAAATTTAAAAGAAAATCGTTTAAACAGAGTGGTAAGTGATCTTTGAAAGAACTGTGCAATGGGAGTGCATGACTAGATTCAGTTTCTTGGACGTACTCCACTGCAAATTGAATGACAAATTTTTATTTGTTTAGTTTTCTTTGACAGTCATTCAATTTGCAATGGAGTACGCCCAAAAAACTGAATCTAGTCAGAGTGTTAAGTATGCGTAAGTGTAAAACACGATACAGCGTTCAAGTATTTTTTTAACAGTTACTTAACTGCTAAACAAGAAGCATCAGTGTCCATAAGGTGTTTTCAGTAACGATGTTGTTTTTATAAATTTCGCTAAGGATTAAGTAGAAAATTTGTAACATTAATTTGAGAACATTAGTTTCTGCGAGGATAATATGTAAATTGTTTAAAATGTAGTGCAGACAATAATATGTAAGTATTTTGCATTGTAAATATCCTTTATTCTCTGTAAATCTGTTTCATACATGCGGGATTTATTTACTGTTATTGTGAAGTGTTAAACTTCTGTTATTCATTTTTGACGAAACAACTGTTTCGAGGAGAATTTTTGTCGAATTCTTCGAAAGGCACGTTGACGGAAATATATTCAGCGTGAGTAGATGTTTTCGAGGGATTCGGGAACACTCGGAGACGCAATGGTGATCTCACGACACGACGCTCTCTGCTCTGTCGATGCACGTCGATTGAGCCGATGTTTTACGGCTCGCTTTTATCCGGCAATCTGTGAAGTACACCGTCTCCCCCCAAGTGAAGCAGCGATTCCTTCCTTCTTCCTCGCGTCCTTTCACAGACCGGCCAGTCACCACCGGTGAATTCCTGTACCCTCATAACCCAGAGTGCTCCTGGTCAACGAGAGACTGCCCTTACGTGATCCGGCGCGATACCCTCCGGTTTTCTAAGGCGACAGCATCGCGATCCTGCACTAGCTCACTTTTATCTCGCACGTTCCGATACTGAACTGTACGTGTCCTCTACTACTGCTTTCAGCGATCGTCTGGGGTTCCTTCATAACATTTTACGATTATCAACATTAAAATTGTTTTCTTCTTTCACTAAGAGTATTCAAAGAAGCATAAGCAATTGCATTTAAGTGGGAGTGTTAGACAATTTTGTTGAATTTTCATATTTAGCCATAATATTTATTCAAATTGTCTTATTAAAATTTTATCTTCGACAAAGCATAGGATGAATTCTTGGTAAACTGCTTGACATAAGTAATAATGCAGTTTACATTAATTTGCTATGCAGGATCACTGCCCTCTTAAATAGGCGTCACAATCCGGTAGTGGCGCGATGCGAGGTAAGCAACGGTTTCCTGTTTGGTTTTCCCTCCCTTTCCCTCAGTTGGAAACTGGCTATTTATCACCGCTATCAAAATTAATTTTCTGTTCGACTTGGTGCATCCTCTGGTTCAAACTTTTTTGGTGTGTTTGGCCTCACGTCGGGTTGATTTCTGTGCGGTGTTCAGTATCGGGCAGCTAGGTGCACAAGGCCGACCCAGAAGCAGGTCTTTTACAGTGTTTAAATCGTCTTTATGAACCTGATGATTGAAGTGTTTTGGACCGTGGGCGTGGGGCATGCATGTGTTTCAAATTTCTCAGTTTAATTCCCCCCCCCCTTTTTTTGGAAGCTTCTTGTCGTTGCGGTCCTTTATTTTAAGTGTTGCATTACATTAGGTATTTGTGGTGTCTCATGTTGCTGCGTTAAAGGTATTGGGCTTATTGTGGGCTGGTGATATTAATTAGTGATTGTGTTTCAGATGCTATCTAAGGTAGGAGGGCTTTACGTCTCGTCGACAGCGAGGTGATCATTAGAGACGGTGACACACAACTTAGTACAATGACAGGAGCCGAGAATCGAACCAGGGTTCTCCCGAATGGTAGTCCAACATGTAACGATTGCTCCACCACGTACATTCACATGCTAGGCTCCGGATTTGTTAAGTATTACAGGTAAAGGCACGAGTATTTCGCTTTATTCATCCAGCAGCAGCCTAGACTTCTCAGTCTTATACACGCATTGGCTGACTTCGAATATCCATTGGCTTCTACCAGTACAACTGGGTAGAGTGTGCTATCCCCATTAATTATATTCTTATTTATTATTGGCCTGCAGTTGTCAAAGTTGTATGAAATCTGCTGTCGTCTAATAAGAGATGTGACAATAAAGTTAACGTTCTATACCTGACCTATAATAAATACGTAAAATAATCGTGCCTCTAATTACAGGTAAGGTAAGTCCTCGATTTACGCCATATCGCTTTACGTCATTTAGGACTGACGTTGATAGTGTATGAGTATCCACTTTTTCATTTTAAGTAGCTGCTGATTCTGAATAACGTGCAAAAGTTAACAGTTAACATTCTTATGTTCCAAAACGTTTGGCTATAGACTGTGGGTGGGGCTGATCTGACTCAATTTAAGTAGTTTCAAATTGCGTAGTTTTTTCAGGAACCTAACCCCGACGTAAATCGAGGACTTTTTGTTTATTCATAGTTGTAAGTGTGTGCATGTGTGTTTTCGATATTTATCTAGTCATATCGTCGCATGCGACTTAGCTTCCCTTTTAACTATTGAAACACGTGCAAATTAGCTAAGTGGCCGCGATGACATACAACGTACTTGCTACTTTGCTCCTTGTTTATATGGAACGCATCTAACTTGGTTACACTAATGAGCCCAAACGGCACAGGAAAATCGTATATTTACCAGATAAAGTTTGTAAGCAAATTTCACAACATTTGTTAATTCATCATGGCATTACAACAAGAATGTCGCTGGTGGTTATAGTGGTCTAAATATTCAAAATTTCTGTGGGGACTATTTTTCTGATCAGATTGCTTGTTGTGAAACAAAATAAACTTCCACGGTCTGTCACGTTTGACAAAATTATTTGTACTATTACATAAACAATTTCTTGGAAACTTGTTGCCAAAAAATGTTTTTTCACTTATTGTATAGTTACAAGAACTTATTCGTAAATGTACAGTTATTATTTACGAGTTTACAAAACTGTATCTTAATATACGTACGCAATTGTAAATATCCAAGACATTCTTGTGACGTTTATAATATTATTTGCAAAATTACAAGACGATTTTTGGTAACTACTTTCCAAAGAATTGTTTGAATAACTGCAAATCAAATGTTTAGTCTGCACTTGTTATTTAGTGTAAGTGTGTGTGTGTGTGTTGGGCTATTGTTAGATAGCGTTATAAAATAAACAGCATACCTACAGACTTATTTGTTGAAGCCTTTGTAAAATATTTGTTGCGTGGATTCTGTACGTCACTATGGCGCCCGAGCTGGTTGTGCTACCTCGCACCATGCAGCGGCTTCACCGAGACAAGCACTTCATGCAATTTGTGTTTCTCCCCTCTTTGGGTTGGTGTTCTGGAGGCGAAATTACTGTGTCCGAATTGGTCCATTGTCCTTATAATTTCATCTGAAAAGAAAGGCATGAATGAATGTGAATGCTTCACAATGTGGTGTTCGGCAGCTCCATATTTTGAGAATGAGCTTTCTCATTATTCCTGTAACCTAATGTTTAATTATGAGCCCCGCTGCGTCGTCGTCTTTTTTTTTTTTTTGCAATGGCGCGAGTGACTTTTGGATTGTAATTGTAAAACATTTATTTAATTTACGTAATTGTCACATTTCCTATTCATAATGAATTGGTTTACTTTGGTTTTTTTTCATCATAACTGGTGATACATGTCAATGCGTGTTACTACGTTTTACTTATAAAGTGTTTATGAGTACTCAGAACAAATTGTATATTTTTATATTTTGTACGCAAAATCAGGAGGAATACTATAGTTTCATAATATGTTACCTTCACTGAATGTTTGCTTTGCTAGTGCTATTTACCCGTCTAAGTTTTGTTGTTTGTTGCATAGTTTCTTTCCCGCGATAGGAAGCATACAGATAAGTTACAGTTTATCATAGGGAGTGTAGTTTTTTGAACTTTAACAGCGACCGTTGCGTTAAATATAAATACATTTTTGATAACCATTATAACACCGATTATTATATTTTGCTGGGCGCCAAAGAGTACTGTTTACATTGTCAAAATATCCGTTCATAAACTTGGGTTGACTAAATTTGTCATGTAGTATTGTCATATTTAAATTATTTCATATTGATTTCCCAAACACTTTAGTTTTCTTATAATGATTTAGTTATTTATTTATGTGTTTGCCATCTTAAGAGTTACTGGAGATTTAACTCGTTTACGCATTAAATCAAGCAACTGATTATTAATTCAGTTGAAAATTTAAACTGTGTCCTTTCATTTTCAGGACAACGATCACGCAATTAATTTGTTAGTATACTTTTTTATATTATTTTACATACATCAAGGGAACATTAAATATTTCACTATTATCTTACTACTACAAACGTCGTGTCTTTTCAGAAGGTTTGATTTACAAATCGTTGCCTGACAAAGAGGTACAGTATTGCTGAAGTGTTTGACTTAGTATTAATGGAAAATTAATGTCGCTGTTATAATTATGTGAACTTTTTTCATCATAATTCATGTTTCAGATTTTTTTCTGAAAATCTAACTCCGTTATAGCATAAAATTTGTTTTTAGAGACTTCCTGACGTGACAAGTAAAGTTATGCTAGTTCTGTTACGGCATTTCAAAGAATCCCAAGTGATTACAAATATTATACTTCCAACGTTTATACAGAGTAGACTTATGAAGGCATTTCATCCACACAAACTTTAAAATAAAGTTCAGAGTCTTACTCTGTGCTTTAAGGTAAGCAGAATCTTAATACCGAATCTAAAATTTATTTTATTCCAAAAATTAACAAATTTGAATTGTGAGATGTCCACTCGTATTAAACATGCCTTAGTAAATTACTTATCAATACAAATAAGTTGCTGATTTTAAATTATACGTACAAACATGTACACACACACACATATAAATATATATATCTGTGTGTGTTGTGTGTATAACTTTAAAAATTACAGATTTGAGGTAGTCTTTGCGTTATTAGGTATTTACTAAGTCCTACCTAGTAAGGTGTATATATGTGTATAAATGTGTTAACATATGTGTATATACACATACGTAAACGATACAACCAAAAATATTTCCTGTGACTAGTTTTCAAGAAAACCCGTTGTGTGACGGTGGGAAATCAGCATACTGTTCACTTCCTTCTACCTAGATAGCAGGAATTCGTTTTTCAGAAGAGCAAAGCCATCCCGTCTTTCGCTGCGACACAAACGGAAATCGTTGGCTGCGGAACAAAATAGCTGTGCAGTGAGAATCGGAACTTCGAGCCGAGCCGAGACTTATCGATCCGCCGGCGTCACACATCAAACAGCCAGCCCAATATTTGTACCGCATCTGAAAAACAAACTCGTCACACGACGCCAAATCTCCTTGAATTTGTTTCGGATCAACTCGCTCCTTTTCCTTTCTTTCTGTACCCCGCTTCCGCCCGGCTGGCGAAAGAGCCTGTCACATTTTCCTCCCCCTATAATATTTCTCCCCGAGTTCTCCACCCCCCCCTCAACACCCTTCGAAAAAATTCTCCCCTACCCCAAATCCTCTCCCTGCCTCGATCACCGAGCTCTCACACGCGTCCATGGACGGCTTGCTTCACCGCGGGATTTCGTGATCACAATTTTCGAGCACTGCCATTCTTTGGTCCCAGATGTCGATAGGATTCTACCCCCTCCCCTCTCCCCTTCACAACTTTATCCTACTCCCCGACCTTCACTCGCTACCAAGCCAACGAGCGAATCCGCAACATTCGAGACAGTCGAAAAAATTCAGATCTCGAACATCTGTTTGCATGCGGTTGGAAACCACAGACTAAAGTTATCCATATGCGTGGATTTTTTACTGTTCTTACTTGGTGATTCTAGTTACATTTAGTGTAATATGCGTGGAACTGATGCAAGTGAAAGCTATTAAGTTCATGTTTCGGTTTATGAGCCGGGGGCAATGACTGACGCATATTCTCATTGTTAAGATGGCCGCCTGTCAAGGCTTCTGATAGGAGTGCAGAGCTTCATTCGTTACAAAGTTATTCGAAAGCAGCTCACTGATCTTGAGTGGTGTCTGCTGAGGAAGAGTATTCAAAGAATGTCACACATGTGTACACCCAGTTCAGAACCTGCATTCATCTCTGCAGTTTAATTTTACGCTGTCGTTTTTGACGAAAATGTGTTTTGTGGTAATATTTAGGTATGGAAACACTGGCGCAGAATCCTTTAAAATGTGTAGCCGTGTGAAATACATATTTATCTTTCATATTACGTAATATATTTATAGGGTAATACCTGAATGTCTCATACATATATCAATGTCTTTTCTCTCGGATTTAAAGGTTTGTCGAAGCGAAATACATAAATTTATTTTCACACGTGCTCAAAAATGTACATGAAGCTCTATTAAGTGGCCTCGCTAGATAGTCTGTGTTTGTGTATGTGATTCAGGAGCAGTATGAGTGTTACTAACCGACGTGTGTAATGCATTATCCACTCTACGTGCAAGCCCCTCAGATGGCGTGCAGTGCTTTACTATTATCCTTTTTCCTATGGGACTTTAAGAGTTTGTGGAAGATAAACAAACGCTGAAAACATCAATTGATTTGTACGCTTTTTTCGAAGCCAACATGGATAAATTTCTCAATTACAATCCTAGATAATGGTATTTTCCAATTTCATGAATAAATATTTTTCCAGAGTAACCGAATCGTGACGCGTGATCTCTTGCGTCGCAGTTAAATGCACGAGGTCCCGGCGTCAGAGATTGTGCCTCAGAAGTTCGTAACACTGGAAACAATTTTGTTTAAATTGTTGGCTAAAACTACTGTCTAGGACTGTTATTGTTTGATTTTCGCAAATTCGCTTCAAGGAACCTACAGTTATAGATTAAAGCTTTTAGCGTTGAATTATGTACCACGCCCTCTTAAGCGGTGAGCACAGTATTTAATTTGTGGGCAGCAAAGTCCAAAGCCTAACGCTTGTTTCTATAGTTTGGTTTTCCGAATCCGGTAGCTATTTTTTTCAGACATGGCAGTCTGGAAAAGCCGTTTCTGACAATTTTGAGGGGTCCGAAAATGATATGAGTTTTCAAAAACTGCAGCGACATAGTTTGAAGTGTGCGTTCTATTCGTAGACTTACAAATATAATGTGCGTTATATAATTTTGTCAAAAAAAAAAGATAATCATATCTTGTTGCAACGCATTTGAAGGGCAGGTAGGGAGACCCCTTAATACTGAATAATATAATTTTAAACCATATTTTTGGATATTTTTGAAGCACCGACCTTGGTTTGTCAGTCCTACGAGATACAATATTCTAGATGCATTACCGTTCCGAAATCTCGCGCTAAAGTTCAGTCTCACGAGGCGAGCTGACGGAGATAAGACTGCACTACAATTCAGTGACTTGCGCATAGAGGCTAGGGTGAGGCGTGATGCTTATGCTGGGTCGTCTTTACTGTTTCCTCACTTCTAGGCCTCGAACGCGCAAAATACGTCCATCCAGACGGCCACCTTAAGGTAAGCTCTGTGAGATGAAGTAAATTGTTAAATCTTCTTTAAGCAAAATTGTAATGAGAAATCTGATTCTGGCATCATTAAAGGAATGCGAAAGTTACAATATTTAATGGTAATAATGAATAACGTGGCAGGTAAGAACACATTTTCAAACTATCAAGGGAAATTATGAAGGTAATTTTCATTGAATGTGCACAAATTCTGAACTGCGCAAATTTTCAGCAGGCAACGAAGTCCTAACCTAGAAACGTGGCTCGATATTTGCCAGGTGTATTTTTAACGTTGAACTAAAAAAAATACGTACACTGAAAGAAACATTTTGTCAGAAGGGTTCCCTGCGAAATTATTTTGTAGTCAACACAAAATAATTTGTTGGTAAGCACAATATTTTAGTGATTACAGCAAAGCGTTGTGGTGGCAATCACACAAAAAATAGTTGCCAAGGTGAATATGGTATGGCTATTAGGTAGGCAGTGCCCTTAATTTACGTGATATCCCACTGACCCTAAGTTGTCTAAAATGCCACTCGATTAAGTACTGAAGGCAGGTGGCCAAAAATCTAAAGGTTTTCAATACCAAGTTTTGTACTAAAAAAATTAACACGTAAATAAAACGGCCAGAGGTTCCCTATTTATTAAACATCTATTTACACAGAATCAAAACCATTCTCTAGTAGTCAATCTCTGGATTGACTTCCAAGTAATACGTTTAACAAATAAATACGTATACTCTTAAAATACTGTTTAAATATTAAGAAAAATATCCCTCATCGCATCAAATGTTTACAGCATTATTATATTGAGCGTAATAAATTAAAATTCTGAAAAAGTTATTAAAATGTTACTTTTTTATTTTAGTAGGTTCAATGAGACATGAGTTTTTTTGCAAACTGACCTATGTCCACAAAGGCCAAAAATAAAAATAAAATAAAAACAAAAACTGAACACGTGACGGAATTTAAAGAATTTAAATGCGGATAAGTTTCTTAAACTCGGGAAGCTCTCAAGCCCACCACATTTTCCATAATTAAGTTAATGTATGTGCCCGTCCGATATTCGAGTCCGAATCGCCATGATTTTACGTAAAATTTGTGTTTATGAAGCCACACCGGTCCGTTTTCATAAATATTTCTGGAATAGTGCTGCGATACGTTAATATAATAATTACATGCTAATGAGCGGACATAATTGGTTTTCGCAAGCGAAAGAAAAAAAAACCAAATTGCAATTCAATAAAAAAGAACAGATGTTGGTTAGGAAATTCGTACCAACTATGTCAAAAACAATAAAATTAATGGGTATGTTTAATCACGCGCGCATTTGTAAAATAGAAAGTACAGTACAAAAATAACTGGTTAAGTACAACGTATAAAAAAGTAACTCACAAACTGTAAAACCCGAAAATTAAACTTAAGAATAACTGTAATAAGCGAGATTGAACAGACTGGCGTATTTTGGGCACACCAAGTATTCGCATTAAATGTTTGGCAGATAGAAAGACTAATGGTTTTAATCATATATATATATATATATATATATATAATTATAAAGCATATATAAGAAAATAAATTTTCTCCCGCAGTTATAACACGACACTTCCAAGCAGATAAATTTAAAACAAAAATAATTTGTCACTGAATCAGCCAGGATTATAAATTTGGTAATGTGGTTGTTGTAATGATACTGCCGTTATAATTCACCTATCTTGCATTTTTGTTCATGTGCTAATTTACTGCAATGTACGTCAAAACCAAATATTAGCCGAAATATAAGAAGAACAGAACTAGTATAACACTTTTAACCTTAAAGTTATAAATCCTTCAAATGGAAGTTTACGAGATTAGAACAACTTAACACAACATTAAAAAATACCTCTTACATCTTAATAAATGACTGTGCTTATGCCGTTCTTGCACAAAGCTGAGTTTTCTCTCGAAAATAAATGATATGAATGTTGGTGATTTATTTACATATAATTGTGTTTAAATTACTAAAGCCGAAAAAGGTTTGTCTAGAAAATGAAGAAAAATTACAATAGATAAAAACTAAAGTGTGTATGTATGTGAAAGGCCTACATATTTAATGTTACGTTAATCTGTTAGCTTAACCTCGCATAAAAAATTATTCTAACGAGCTAGATATCAAGTATTTTTCTACTGTGATGGAAAAACAATGGGGTATGAACTGATAAAAGAAAATATTTTTTTTGTTTTTCTCATTAGGTCTAACTGGATTTGACGATAAGAAAACAGCGGCAAGGCCGCTAATTGAAAGACGTAACTTACCAAACACGTGTTTCGACCAAATAAGATTGACGATCGTTAGTGGCCCTAATTAATCCCTGTTGTTTTTTATAAGAAAACACACTGAGACGCCGCGTTATGGAGTTAATAGATTCTTGAAAGTACAGCGCGGATTACTTTTATTTTCCGAGTTGCTAGCGACAAAATTAAATTAGGACAGCTTTCATATCTTGTTTATTATTTCTGATTGTAATGATTTCCAGTCACTACGGAAACGTTGTAAGCACGCTCGTTAAATAAAACAGCAAACAAAATTACTTGTATCGGTACGCAGAAACCTATCGCCCCTGCAGAAGCGAAGGTTGTGACTAACTTTTTCCTTGTATAGATTTATCACTGCTTTGCTGGTCGCCACCTTCAGGAAAGAGGAATGAACCGCGTAAGATCAAGAAACCTGACTGAAGTGTTTGGCATTTCGTGGTAAAGAAGAGCAGAAGCTTTAAAGATGATCCAAGCTGACTGATTGGTTACAAGATCTCATCTAGGCGTAGGCCTAAGTCACTGAACTGCACAGAAAGAAATATTTCGTAGAAAATCTTCCCTGAAAAATTATTTTGTAGTAACAACAAAATAATTTTGTGGTTACCACAATGTTTCAGTGGTGTCAACAAAACGTTTTCGTTGTGACTACAAAATAAATTTTACAGGGCAGATACCCACAAAAAATTTTTTAGCTGCCATAAATTATTTTATTTTTCTGTGTGGCATTCGGGATTCAATTTGTCTGCTAGCGTCTGAATATTTTTTACCGGTAACCCTATAATTTATGGGTTGAAAAATGAAAATAAATCTACGCTTCGAATCGAAACGAAAAAGCTAAATGCATAACAAATGTAGTTAATGGATCCATTATTGGCTAGGAGTACTTCATTTAATCTTTAGAGGCACAGAAAGAAACGTGTTATTTAGTCAGATAGCTTTGTGAAAAAAGAATATGCGCAGTCTCACTTTAGAAAATAAAAACTGTGTTTTAAAGCTTCTTGCTTTGTTTTTCACGTGTGATGTTGCTAGCATTGAAAAATCCCTCTTCTATTTTCAGGGGTAGTTCCGTATCAAATATTAATACCAGAAAAATGTGGCCGTTGCGTAATGTGTATCAATCAATTCTTAATGCTCAGAATTGCCGAAATTCTTAAAATCGTCTAGAATAAATGACATATTTGCGCACCCAATACGTAATGGAACAATACTAGGGTTCCGCCTGGGTGACACACGAAGTATGATGCAAGAATTAGGTGGAAAAAAGTGATAAAAACCAAAAATTCTGTAGTCTTGTTCCAGTACAAAAAGTACTAAGAAAATGTTCGTTGCTGAGGAAAAGTTTTCTAGCATACAGTTTCAACCCAATTAATTATTATAATATTGTATTTACTTGGGAATCGCTAAACCGGTTATATCTGGTATATGTTTAAGGTAAAAGATTTTTTCAACATAAGCTTATTTTAGTCTCTGAGGACTCACCTATAATTGATCTGATTTATAGCGTACCCTAGTAATACAAGGTCATCATTTAAGCAAATCACCATTGGTAAGACGACGCGCCAGTTTATTGCCTTGCACTTAGAGTTGATCAGGCCTGTTGTGAGAGAGCAATAGTCGACCTAAATGACTGACTGAAAAGGGAGCTGGGAAAACACGGATATTTATCAATACATTCACTCATCTTGCTCAGACAATGGCAGAAGAGCTGTCTCCTGATTGGACGCGCAGCTTAGAGTAACTCAGATTAGTTGTGGTAGGTTGAGTGCTTGCTTTTGTTTTGTGTTGAAGAGATGTTTTTCTCTTGCTAAATGCGATCCACGTATGTTTTTAATTCAATGATATGCTGACTGAATATATATATATATATATATATATATATATATATATATATATATATATATATATATATATATATATATATATATATTGGATGTTACAAAATACAATGCCCAAATTGATAAGGAAGTTGAAGGAGACAAATAAAAGTATATTTCGCCTGATAACCATGTGTCGGAAACAAAAAGTTTACGGGTAATGGGCATTGAGGGGTGTCGGGTGTCATTCAGAAGACGACGTCGATAACTGTTTACGGTACTTTATTTATTCAGCAATGTCACAATAAACGATCAAAATTAGCAGCATTATCTCCCACGCAGAGTTAGTATCGCTGTAGCAAGTTGGATCGGCCGGGAGGACCTGTACACTGGCCCGCGCGGTCACCGGACCTTACCACATTGCACTTCTTTCTCTGGGACTACGTGTAAAATTAAGTGCATTCTAGCCCTGTTAACTTGGAGGAAGAATTAGTTTCACAGATTCTTGCGGCGGCCGCACACATACACTACACACCGCGCATCTTCCAGCGAACACGGGATTCCTTGCTACGTCGATACGCTAAGTTTAATGGTATTCATTTTCATTTTGAACATTAATTGAATGATCACAAAAATAAAGAACTGGGAACAATTACCATTGGTGTCTTCTCAACCACACCCGATACCCCTGAATACTCATTACTCCAAAACTATGTGTTTGTGTTACATCTGCGTTTAATATAAAAATGTGAAGAAACTGTGTGAAAATGAAGACACAATGCGTAATTTTAAAACTGGTAACACGCCACTAAATTTGGGTAAAAATCGAACAAATATCTTCATATACCTAATTGCATTTTTCTTCATCTTGAGCAGTTAAATTTTAATAAAACACAACTTTACAAAACCTTGTGAGGATGCAAAATAAATATACTAGTCTCTTACGCAGATGTTTCTCGTGAAAAATAAAGTAATTCGAAAGCAGGAATAGTTAGCCAATCAAACTTAAAAAACAACTATGGTTATAAATTGCCTCTTGACATGTCGTAAACACAAATTGTGGTAAATATATTAAAATATTAATAGGTAGCTAAAATATAAAATGGCACTTTTGAAACAGTAAAGTTGTGCCCAGGTTACGACACTTCGCTAAATAAAGTAAGTTTCTGTACGAACATGGGAACTTTATTAAAAATTATTTCAAAGCCGACGACATTTATACACAAACTCAACGCACGAGAAAATATGTCTTATAATTTAAATTTCGCATTCTTCTCATAGTTACACAGAATTTACTTTGAATTGAGATATCATCTTCCCATGATTACACAGTATTTACTTTGAATTGAGATATCATCTTTCCATTATTACACAACATTTACTTTGTATTGAAACATCACCCTCCTATAATTATGAAGTATTTACTTTGAATTTAGATATCATCTTCTCGTAATTACTTATTTACTTGAATTGGTATAAAATCTTCCCAGCAATTACTGCGAATGGAAATGTCATGTAATATTTTCTACAACTACGTAAAACTTCATATCTGATGATATCTGGCAGCACCCTGCTTCAGTTGGCGTATATATATTTGCAATTTTCTGGTGACAAAATGTATTGGTAGATTATCGACAGCTCCCGCTATTCCAATATCACATAATGCAACTTTTTTTTCACAAGCGTAGTGACACTCCATTTGTATGTTTTCTACAAGGTCTCATGAACTTAGAGCCTAAGGCCGCGGTTACACGGCGGCCTGGAGTAGATAACCGAAAGAGGTTTAGTCAGCCATTTTTAAACACGTTCAGTGTATAGCTGCCGAAGTGAACACGTTCGCGTGGTTACACGGTACTCGATTGCCGCAGTCAAAATCGATTGTATTTTGTTACGACAGTATATTGTTTTGAGGTTATGTTTGGTTTAACCGTTTAACCTATGTACAAAAGGTAAACAGAGGAAAGTAGCTGGAGACACGTAAAGTTTACGTTTGTCTGTAAAATGAACATGATTAAATTGACGTTGGTTGCTGCACTGCATAAATTTGCAAGACGCAAGCGAAAATTACTCTAGGTATTTAAGAATTATAACCTTACTCTATAAGCATCCATAAATGTACCGAATTTGTTTAACGCAATTTCAGACTAGGAAACCTTTCTCTTATAACCAGTCACCACTTTTTACATATTAAAAGTTGCGTCGGTCGTGATAAACTTAACCTTTTTGAAAGCTCTACTTACCCCGTCCCAAAGCTTGTAACACACTCGTATGTTGGTGCAATGTGTTATGTTATCTTCGTAACACAAAACATTTAAACCAATATTACACTTTATGGAACGTAGCAAGGATTTTCGAAAAGTTACTTTTACCGCGAACGACCACGTGCCTGCTTCATGCATAGGTACCTACAAGAGTACTGGAAATGGCATACATTATTTTGCCGTTGCAAATATATTGAAGGGCTTATATTTTAATTTGAAACTATTTTTACTTATACGTAGCCAACAAAACATTTTAATAACTTAATTTCCGCTGCTGCAACATAACACGGGGTTGTCAGCCATCTTGTGCGCAATGCTTGTTGACGTTTAACGAGCCAGTCACAACAATGCATACAGATTGTTGTTTAGGTGACGGACCTTAACAACCTTTTCAATTTGAATAGGAAGCAGCAACGACACGAACTACTTCAGACACCGTGTGACCACACGTACGGCTGTGCAAGTTTAATTTAAACTAGTTCCGAGGCCCGTGTAACCGTGGCCTAGGTCCACAGTCACTCAAGAGATCTTAAACTTTTTTAGTTGGACATATTTGGCAGCCAAGTTGGATTGCATTTAAAACTATACGTGTTTCCGAGGTTACATACCTAAAATCATTAAGTGCTTTTATGGTAAATTTCCTGACTGGACTGAACATGGACTGGATTCAATATGGAGCTAACCTTAAGTGAACGTGAACTTAAATGTGTTTATGGTAAAATTTTCGATCCAGATTGACATATAAACATGGGCTGAATCCGTGTCTAGATACATCTATTTTCGAAACACTGAGCTACAGAACAAATGACTGTCAAAAAACCAAGAGGTGAATATTGAATTTAACAGTCGCAATATTTATTATTATTTAATTTGCATTTCCCATTTGTTAAAAAAACTTTTAACAGTGTTATTTAACTAGACCAGGACGATTCTAACCTCTAACATAACCTAAGAAAAGATTCAATATGGCGACCGCTTCGTATTCGATCAGTGCAGTCCGGTATGTGTTTAAAGTAAACGTTTCAATCCGGATTTTACACTCCAGTCCACCTCGCCGACTAGACTGGATTACTCACTCCACTCCTACCTCATTATCATATCTTCGAACAACATTAGCGACTTTTTGATTATAGTTTATCTAACTGCAATGCTGCTGTGCGAGTAAATAAATATTTTAAGCCTAAATGTTAGTTTAATTCACAAGTTCACGTCATTGCACCAAAAAGCAGCCATATTCGTTACACAGCTCGTTACTCGAAGCAGCCAATAGGAGAGAAGCAGATAAGGTATGTCGTTCGAAACTACATACGAAACTAGTTTACTTAGAATGAGAAGAAACTGCGATCTGAACTTGTTCGGATCTTGAGCAACCGATCCATAAAGCTGAACATGTTTAAGTAAGTAATTATGTGTCTAGCGTGACCACGGC
This sequence comes from Medauroidea extradentata, assembly GCA_003012365.1. NCBI lineage: Eukaryota > Metazoa > Arthropoda > Insecta > Phasmatodea > Phasmatidae > Medauroidea > Medauroidea extradentata. The sequence continues at coordinate 53,457 of PNEQ01124152.1, read as the reverse complement.
CGTAAGTGCGCTGGTGGTTTTGTTAGTAGTAACTGGCTAAACCTGGTAGTATTTCTCTGAATCTCTATATTTTTTATTAATTTCAAATAGCCTACATTATAGTATGTGGAACTTTTAATAAAATAAAATAAACTGAAGTTTCAGCCGGCGTATATTGTTATCGACTGTTTTAGTAAGTTTTTAAAAAACAATTTAAAACGAAACGAGTTCTTTATGATATTTTTATTTTAACAGCCTGGGCGTACCAGCACTATAGTTCCGACAATATTTTTTATTCCATTGATTACTACTGGTAATATATTTTCGCAAATTAAATGAAGGTTTTTTGAATTAGATACTATGTTTTCTTCTTCTTTATACCATAAATACGTGATGCATCTCATCTCATACGTGCATGACAGATGCTAATATTAACACACAATCCATATATTTTTCGTGCACGTTTAAGAAACTGGACTTCGTGTCACTCACATTAAAGAGTGAAACATCTGCAGCCTTGCGACACCCATTAAATAATCTAACAGGAAACCAAATACTTAAAAATACAAATATTTTTTCAGTGCTTATCAATTGTAACATAGGCACGTATTAATCTATTTATACAATTTCTAAATATTTTCATTCATATGCCTCCCCACCTCTGAGTGAGTGAGAAATTTTCGGTCAGCACTTAACACATAGGTCTCTAGCACTGGTGAGGGGTGACATGAGGTGAGTATGGAGCAGCGCCGTATTTAAATGAGGGGGGAAACAGGATATCCCCGAGAAAACCCGCCGAACCAAAGTCACCGTCCGGCACGATTCCCAGATACGAAAATCCGGGGTAACAAGCATCGCCTTGGTGGGAAGCGAATGGTCTGACCTTTAAGCCACTGCACCCGTCCCCCCGCTTTAATGCCATAAAATAATATAAGGATATTGTATCGATTAATTGGTTTGCAATTCCTCAGCTATATGTTGTTATTAAATGCACACTCTTATTGAAGTATGAACTAAATAAAAAATTTGTAAATTAAAAAAATAATATATGTTACACGTTAGAGTGCTTGAGTAAAACATAAGTAAAAAGGAACATTAACAAGAATATATTTAGTAATGTTATAAAATTAACAAAAGTGAATATCTTATTACGGCACCAAAAATTAACCTACAAAAAATATAAACTTTCCACGTAAAGTAAAGAATATTATAATAATTTTTTTTACCCAATCAAATATGAAACCTCTTAAAATAACTATTGCACAAATTGTAATACTTGTATGTTAATATCATTATAAAGACGTGTTTCAATGAAAAGGCTAGTTAAATACACGTGGTCAGAAAACAGTAACTTTTGTGTCCATTGCTTCCTCCCTCCCTTTGTTGCTACGAATCGTACTTGCTTACAACTGTCGTGCGGGGGCCACTGGGGGGAATGGAGGGGCCAGAGGGAGAAGGGTAAGAGAAAGAAATTAATTGAGAACCCTCAGAGTGGAACACAACTAGAAACATTCCTACGAAATTAAAGCGAAAGGGGATATTGGCAAAAGAGGAATGCAACAGAAAAAAAACTCAGAGACCGGTAGAAAGCATCGGAACCTACACTAGACAGAGGGACGGTGCATAACTGTGGACGAGAGACAGAAAAAAAAGTGAAAAAAGTTAAAGGACGTTCCATCACATGATAAAGAGAAATGTAAGGGTAGGCTGACTCTGTTATTGATAACGAAATACGTTGATTTTGGGAATTCCTCATAAAAATCCGGAATGCTCTAACTATACGACAATTTCGGAAGAAAATACTTGTCCTCGATTTACTAGAAATTCTCTGTTAAGTTATACACTTTATTTACATAAGCCTACAGTGAATCTGTAGGCCTACTGGCTGAGATAATTATTTCATGATTCTTGTGAACAAAAACTGTAATTAATTGTAATTACTGATAGAATATGGTAAATGATTGTATAGTGCAATCTAATTGCTTTGTAATGATATAATAGTTGTCACTTGTAAGCAATTAAAAATTATTTATGTTATCATATAAGACATTTACCTACTTATTGACACAAGTAATATAACGCTTGTTATGCTTCTCTGGTATCCGGAAGCTAAACAAATTAAAATATTGCCACAATTGTTTTACCGATGTTATTTTGTAAAACTGTAAGCTGAAAATCTTTCACCACCAAGGTTTCACTATACCTGCGCTTGAAATATTTAGTAGAGAGTTGTGCATTACATATTTTCATACACGCAAACTAAAGTAGACTTCGAGCGATGTCGTTATATGTCTAAAAATACGGCACGGTTATTGAAAACATGATTTTCGGGCCTTTCAAAAGTTTAAAAGCTGTGTTCTGAGACAGCCCTACCCGAAGGAAAAGAAGCAAATCGGATTCCAGAAACACGTACGTGTAAACCGTACGATTTTTTTTCAATTTTTGGAATTTATTTATTATACTTCCCAAAAATGAAATGGTACAGTCACCAATGAAAGTCTTATTAACGAAAACATGTAATAAATGTTTTCCAATTGAGATACTGGGGCATAGAGAGTTTTTTTGGATTACATACCTGCCAGTCAATGGCAGCATTAGCATCCTGTCGATGTTGTGCCATGTACATACACACACACATGCAGTATTCGTAGGGAGAAAATTATGGTGTGTATCTGACGTATTCGGCAACTGAACTAAAAAAAAAAAAAAAAAAAATTGTGGGAAGTCTTCCCTACAAAATTATATTGTCGCCACCACAAAATAGTTTTGAGTTGTTCACAAAATTTTAGTGGTGTGTGGAAAAATATTTCTTGGTGAACACAAAATAAAAATTGCAGAGTTAACACCCACAAAATATTTTGTAGCTGCCACAAAATAATTTTTCTGTGAGACGGCAGTTACAGGTAGTAGGCCTACTTACAGTAAACTTAATGACAGACCTGCGTTTATCGTGAGTTTGTATAAACCTCACGCATAAACACATATTCGCACATACTGCTATCGTGACGATTATATATTCACCGTTTTGTATACTCTATTTTCCGACGAGCTATGTGCGGAGATTCGGTCGTTATCATAGTATACGAAAACTTTTCACCGCGCGTAAGTGAAGTTTTCTTAGGAATAGCATTCAAAGCACGTTTCACGTGTCTATAAACTTTTCAGGCTCACCACTACTCATTATAGCATATTTTTTAGCAGCCAAAAAATGGTTCCTTTCGAGACCCTTTGTAAGTACAAAATCTTGATGCAGAATTTTTAAAATGCAAAGACGTGTTGTTATGACGACAGTGCAAATATGTCAATAGTTGCACAAGACAATGACCTCAGTGATTATCCCCACCTGCACTGAAGTGTAACAATATAACGCAACGTACCTACAGTTAGACACGATTTCTCGTGTTGTTATTTGTTAACGGTGCCTCTTAGCATGAAGCCATACCAGCGCCCGGTCCTCACTGGCGGGGGGAGAGATCACGCTCTACGACGCAATGGACTTTAGCTAACAGTCAGTTGGGTCCGCTGAACCCCTTGACGGAACACTAACCTGCGCCTCCATCCACCATCCAAAGCAGTAACAGTAGCTAGCGAGAGAGCCTCCCATCCCAGGTTCTCGCCCACAATCCTGTCCCCCGTCTGAGGCCCTCAGCTCAGCCGCCTCTTGGTTTGAGTCGGGGCAATGTACCGGGGGAATCGGGGTCTGCCTTCTACAAGCCTTCCAGCCGTCACCATCTCGCCAGGATGGTCCTGGGTCGAGACTCACGACGTGCCGCCGTCCGTCGTGAGTCGAACATACTCATCATCAGCCTCCGGCAACATGCAGACGTTGAGGTCTAATGTGTCCGAAGGGTCACACATCATAAAGTATAAAATTATTAACTAAACAGCCGCTCCCCTCGTATATAAATTATGTAGTTTAACTTTATAGTAAATTGTAATCTATACTATGTAGAGTAAAGCCACGCTAAATAGATTAACATATTTCATTAAATCGTAACCCTCACCCAAAGCATTATCCACTAACTAGTTTCAGTATAAAGTGCTTACCTCTGACTATAGCCACCCAACCACTTTTTAAGTCTTGTGTAAAATGGTTTAATTTTTTTGTTTCGTAGCGGTCAAGAGTGGCTAAAATGGTTCCTTTCGCGGCCCTTTGTAAGTACTCAATCTTGATGTAGAACTTTTTAGAAGGCACAGACGTGCGCAATGCTATATTGTCTTCAATATTCCGCCATAAAATACGCTCACCACTGAATGTCTCAAAGAGTCGAGAAGACTGCAAACTAGTGCCGTGTGACCGCTTCCGCGCTTCTACGTCTCAGATGCGCAAATCACGTCCGCCCAGGCAGCCACCTTAATTCTAAGAGGCTTGAGTTAAAATGAGAAGTTATATCAACGCTTTATACCATAAAATATTACATTTGTAGGAACTATTCACCCAAAGGGCACTAATATTGCTCATAACCACTAACCAAGTCCTTCATACTGTGCTGACATCAGCACATATACAGCATAAAGACGTGAAATCCTTTAAGCTCTTCTCCAAATTTTAATTTTAGGCAATTAATTCGTAACTATTAACAGACGTTATCACAATTCATAAACATACTAAATGTTACGAACTGAGACACTGATGTTGCAAATCTTAAATTCTAATCGAAAAAAAAAAAACATATCAAATTTCTATGTCATAAAGTTCGCTTAACAAAAGCAAAGTTTCATATGTATGAAACGAGTTTAATGCAAATCACAACAAATATCATCTACTATTCGAAAGGTCATCAATGTCTAATTATGTGTAATTTTGTATGACTTAAATTACAAACTAAACCACCGTGAAATTTTACGTGAATATTTTGTGAATTCTTATTCTAAACCAAATTCATAAAACATATTAATTTTAATTAATTTTTAATGTTACAAATGGAATCTTATTGACATATGATTATTAAAGTAGCAAATTTCGTTTTAAGGTTTCGTTTATGATGCAGTTGTAATTCTGATGGAAGCTTATTAAATACCACGAAATATTGTCTGCTTAAGTTCACAGATATTCTTGGAGGCTAGCCTACAGGTCTGTGACCGGTTATAATGTCGAAAAACTTGTTTTAAATTTCTTAAGTAAACACTGAAACTTTACGTAAGTAGTTTCTAATTTTCCAGTATATATATATATATATATATATATATATATATAGAGAGAGAGAGAGAGAGAGAGAGAGATACACACACATATATTTATATTGTCAGGAGGCTGGGCCTTAGTAAAATAAAATAAAGTAAATAAGAATATGGGAGTAACGAAATAGTAGCATAGAGCACGAGGTTAGTGGCAAATACGTCTGTAACAAGGTTGCGGCTTATTAAAATAAAGTAAAATAATAATTTAACATAGTAGTAAATGTGAAGTATACTTAAGTGTTAACTTCATGTAAACTGGGGGATGTGTGCGTAACTGAATACAAATATCTAAGACTACGAGGAGGAAAGGAAAATGTATATCACTAATAAAAAAAAAAAAAACAAGCAATTGACTGAATTATAATGATAAACCATAAGAATAAAATAAACTCTGTAAATATTAAATTAACTGTGGGGGAAATAAATGCGTAGCTCCTTACGTCAAATGAAAACAATAAACATTTTATAGACAAGACTTCCACCATGTAGCCTAGCGACATAAGTAACTAATGTTTGGTAGAGCACAACAAACTTACTGAAATAAAGAAGAAGAAACGATTTCGCTTGGCCTACAAGCGATAAGGTACTGTGGATCGAACACAGACTATAACGACCTCTACGTGTCGCGTCTCCTACCTTGCAGTGTGCGCAATGTACTCGTCGATATTGTCACATGCGATCAACTATTAATAAAGTAGCTTAATCAAGTTATGAATTTTGCAGTTAGGGACTATCAATTAATGTTAAGGAGACTACAGACCGAATACTTGAAATAAAATAATGAATTCAAATAATTTGTTTCTATTACAAAATAATAAAATAAAATAATAGAAAAATAAACATTATACTACAGATATTTAAAAAAATAAGTGTATAATTTGGAAAAAAAAATTTAAAGCGTGAATTTACAAATAGAAGTTATCATCTGTGATGAACAGGTGTTACAGCATTCTGAAACATTAAGTAAACGGCGATTGTACTGGCCAACAACAAATTCACGTGTAAATGTATCCACGACTATTACAATAAAAGTCGAACACGAAAACTAGGGGAAATTATAATGCAGAATAATAGTAATTATAAGAATAACAAACAGAAAGAATACTTATGGTTTTGATGTTCCTGTCCAGCTAAGTCTCATCCATCTCAGGGCTACTTAAAGTATTCTTATCCCATACAAAAATTTGAGTCTTAAATAATTAACCGAAATAAAATAAATAACAAACAAAACTAACTAAACTGAAAACTTGCCATCTGGCATTCCGAGCACTTAGGCCTACGCCTCGCCGATCGGGGCTTGGCATGCTCGCCTTAAGTCCTAATTAAAAATCCGTCTAAAAGTCCATCAAAAGTCCGGACGAAAAATAGTTCAACCAAAGCTCAAAAAAGCTCTATGTAAACCGAGTAAAACTAAAGCTCGCCAAAACATGGCCGGCAGGTATTTATAACCATCGGTCGCGCCTTCCAGAACCTTCCATGGTTTACCTTCCTGGAATGGTCATAACTGATCCTTCCAGATTGGCGCAACATTTACCACCTCTGTCCCACAGGGCATTCCCTCGTCAGCGATGTTTGACGTCACGGGAGGGGGGACTGTCCGATACTGGAACGATAAAAATGTGCTGTTCTACACACCCTGCCCGTGCTTCTGCCCTACTACAGATGGTAATGTGAGACAGGGGAGATAAGGAGTGTTGACAAAGGCGTCCAGTGCCCTCGGAAGGCCGCCGCATGCTGAAAGTGTCAGAAGGGCCAACAGCGCACGACCGCCCAGCGACACCGATACATCCATCACCACACCTCCCACCTGCCTACAACCTAACACTAGGCCATCGGCCTGCGCACACTACCAGGGACACTGCCCGCAATGGAATCTACAAACGCTGTAGTGACAACAAACTCTGCAGGCTTCCAAGAACAGGGAACTAAAAAAAACCCGCAAAATGAGGGACTGTCAGAGAACACTCTAGACGTTCACAATCCTAAATGTAAAGAAGTGACTTCCCGAAAACTGAATACTTCTTAAAATTTTCATCCAAATTAACTTTACTGCATAATTTGTGTATGGACGAGAAGAAAAAAAAATAAATCCCCAAAATTTACCGTCGTGACAATATATATTTGTGTATGTGTGTGTGTGTATTGGTGTGTGTGTGTGTGTGTGTGTGTGTGTGTGTGTGTGTGTGTGTGTGTGTGTGTGTGTGTGTGTGAAGGGTGTACAAAAAGGTTGTTTACAACTTCACGCATCAATAAGTTAAGAGGAAATTGTGACATTAAAAATTGCGCTGGGGCTCATTCAAAAGACCACCTCTGAATGTTTTGTTCGTATATGGTTAACGTTTTTGTCGCGTACGGAAATTCCTTTGCACTTGCGTGTCCGATTTGGTTTCGATGAACCATGCTATACACTGTGCCTTTTCCTGTAATGTTGCCATTTTTTCAGTTATGCTGCTCCGGTAATCTAAAACAAACATATTGGGCGATTCATACACATGAAACAGTTTCTGATTCCAATGATCCCTTACACACGTTTTTATGCCACTTAAGTTTCCAGTTATTCATAAGTGAATTTGTGAACAACATTTATGTTATATACCACCTACCTATATATATATATATATGTATATATATATATATATATATATATATATATATATATATATATATATATATATATGAAAGGTGGTGCCCTATTGGGATGCAATATCGGGTTGAAGAATAGCATATCGTCGAAAACATCTCGTTACACGGTAAACTCCGCCCCGCTTACCACCACACGCAATAAATCAGTTTGACTTTGCCGGGAACTGAAATCGAATAATCGTGATATATGACATATATTCTTACAATTACATTTCTGTGACCTTGGAATGTAACATGTTTTATAATGAAGTAAGCACATAAAATAGGAATTTTTAAGAAGCGAATTAACAATTGAATTTACATTTTTGAAATTAAATAGTACTTAAAAAGCGTGTCTTTTTAAAATTAAAACATACTTATATAATGTATTATTTCCACTGTTATTCTTGTGTCTTGGTAAAAAAATTAGTATTTTGTACTATTACATTGATATATGTAATGCAACATCAAATATTAGTAAAATAAATGTAGTTCAACGGCAGACCTACTTTCGTTTGCAAACATTTGTCTTTCTAATGCTGGCAAAATATTCATGTGAAGTGAATATGCTGCATTTAATCTGAGCGTCTTGTTAGCTGTCAAATTTCAATATGCTTTAATGTATATACTTAATGCGAAGTACTAGTATTTTACGTTACAGTATTTAATTTATCTAAGAAATAAGTATTTAATATGTTTGCAGGCTTTCACTGCCTTTGTTGACATTAATATCTTGGCTTTCGGGGCTGGGCCGCACCGTAGAGGTAGCGTGCACCGACGTTTAGTCTCGCATTACAGCAGACATCTTCAGGGTTGAATTATCAACTGAGGTTCAGTGGAAAGTTCAGCGGAACTGCACATCAGGTGACAACTCAACCCTGGAGACGACTACTGCATTGTGAGGCGAAACGTCGGAAAGACGCCGCTCAACTCCGAAAGCCAAGATATTACAATTAGCATTGTTAAGTGATTTTCAAATGAACATAAGTACCTAAATCTTATTCACAGAGTTAAAGTATTAGGTAAATTAATGTAAATTTATCAATTTTCTTGTGAAACTGATGAAGGTTTAAATATTCTTGCCGATACATAGCATTCATTAAAAAAATTATCCTACACTAATTGTTTTACTAACATTACTGAAACACGTCACAGTTGTTTTCGAGCATCTATAAGAAGTATTTGAAAGCATAGGTTTGTTTAGTAGGCTTTAATAATTTTTCCCAGCAAATATTTTGTCTAAAATACATTTATTTTCTGCTTCCATCTTTCTTAGCGTATTGAAAAAAAATAACTAGAAGCTACCTGCGTGCCTGATAGCCTACTTTCCTCAAAGTGGGTGAAAATTAACCCTGAAAATTAAAGTTGTTTAAGTACATCTAGGAATATTGAGTAATAATATTATCAGAGACATATAATAAATTAATATACAAAAACAGTTAGCTTACTAAGCAATATGCTCGTACCCATTTTAATTAAAATACGGAAAACATTTTCTGAGATATTTCTATCATAAAGATAAAAAAGGCCCCAAACTTCGAAGTTTTCAAAATATTACCAAAGGATGAGCAGAATACACAAAAGTATGACAAACTTATTAACAATTAGAATTTACTTGCCGAAATAATGAACTTCGGAAAATATTTCCCCAAATATGTCACATTACGCAAAAATTTGATTTGGTCGCCATTATAATATTATGAACATGTGATAAACGAAATATCACTTCAGCTTTGTAGGCTATGTAGTATTATACGTGTAGCATGTTTGGTGAAATAAAAAAAAACGTATTAAGCAAAAAATTAAAAATGGCTACCGCTATGTAACACTAGCCAAAAAAAAATAAATATGGCCACCGATTTAAAACTATAGAAACACAGGATAACTAACTTCACATAAGTAAAGTCAGCTTTGAATGTTGTGTATAGTACCAAGTATAGTAAGTTTCTAAAAAATTATCTCCTAGGATGTGTAATAATGTGCTAAAAGTATATAAATAACCGCCACTTTGAAAATATGGGCACAGAATAATCGAAATACACAAGAATAAATTCAGCTTTGCATGTGGTATACATGTACCAAGTTTAATGAAATTCTGAAAAAATTTCTCAAGAGTTGAAATAATAAGCCACAGTATGATAATTGCCCTCCTTTTGATAATACGAACACGGAATGAACGAAATACACTAAAGTCAAATCAACTTTGTATGCAGTATATGTGTACCAAGTTTAATGAAATTCTGAAAAATAGTTCCTAAGACATGTAACGCAATGCAAAACATTATAAAAAGTCCTCCATAAAAAATTATGAACACAAGACAAACAAAATTTACAAAACTCAACTCAGCTTTGTATGTGGTATATATGAATAAAATTTGGTCAAATGCTTAAAAATACTTCTTAAGAAATGTTATAATATGTTAAAATTACGAACATGTCCGCGATTTTGAAAATATGAACATAGGATAAACGAAATACAAAAAAAAAGTCAAGTTGGTTTTGTATGTACCGTATGTGTATCAAGTTTAATGAAATTCTGAAACATACTTGCTAAGATATATAATACTAGCATACTAGTATATATATAAACACATATAGAAATATCCGTTATCTAGAAAATATGAACACAAGCTGATCAAAATTCACAAAAGTCAAGTCAGCTTTGTATGTAGGCTAGTAGGTGTGTACCAACTTTGGTAACATTCTCAAAAACACTAAGATATGTCATACTATGCTAAAAATTAAAAAAAAATGTCCGTAGTTTTGAAAATATGAACACAGGATAAACGACATACACAAAAAATGTCCGCATTGTATGTAGTAGCCTATATATATATATATATATATATATATATATATATATATATATATATATATATATATATATATATGTATGTATGTATGTGTGTGTGTGTGTGTACCCAGTTTGATGACAATCTTAAATATGGTTCCTTAGATATCTAGATTGATCCAAAAAGGTTAAAATGGGCGCCATTTTGAAAATATGAAAAGAGCGTGAACGAAATATATCAAAGTAAAGTCAGGTTATTTAGTGCTATACGTGTGCAAAGTTTGATGAAATTAGGTCCATCGGTTAAAATGGTTTTAGGGAGACACACAAACGAACGGACACACCCAGGCACATATACAGATAGAAAGGTGATCTCATACAATAAGCCTAATTTTCCTTTCGTAAAGTTGGCTATAAATTGGCGAAAATTTTTAATTGCTTTTTCATATTTCATCGTTATTGTTACACATTTCTGTACACAAATGCACTTTTTGCCTCAGTTATGCTAAGCAATTACATAGCATTTTTAATTTCATTCGTTCCGGCTACAATATATGCTGTAATTTCTCTAACTAAATAGTATAAATACAGAAGTAAAAATGCTCTTTTAAAATAAATCTTAGTCCGTTGTTGGTACGCCTGTACGATTGATTAAAGTTTTAATTTAGGCCTACAAAATAAACGGAGATAATATTTCAGGATATAGAAATATCTCCCTCGTAAGTAATAAAATATTCAGTTTCGAATATCCAATATTTTAACCACAAAAATTTTTTTTACCAGTTGGTTTTATTGTGAATGGAGTTTTTATATCATTATGGAATATACACTTCGCGAACTCTAGAACTTCATTGTTACACACGTTTATAATAATAACAATAATAATAATAAATCTTTTGATTTTTTTTTTGTATTTGATGTACGTACATTTGTCTGATGTAATTATTTCTGGCAATGTACGTGTGAATTTATTGTTTATATTTTAATCAAAATTTTCCTTGTTTTTAGAAAACAAGTAGTAGTTAAACCTTCATGAAATTTTATCTCGGTAATATTTTTTTGTAAATGTTTTACACTTTCATAATAATAATAATAACACTGATAATTAAAAGAAAGCGCAATAATTAGCAAAATGTGTTTTGCTTCTTCGAATTAAATTAATTTCTATTACTGCTTCATAATTGTTTGGTTTATAAAAATATCACAACAATAAATATGAAAGTCAAGGGAAAATATGTATTAGTAATCAAAGGAATGGAATATTAAAAACATATTCTGCACGAAATTCTATCTCATCGCGTTTTATACAACAAATACTGCATTCTAATTGTTAAAAATTTCATTTATTAAAGGATGGACTGGGACAGGTGTATTTTCCAGCCTCTTGCAATCTCCCATTTCTTTGCCCAGAATTTAAAGGGATTTAATAATTTCTGGCTTGAAAACTAAAATATCATGTATTATCTTTGTCATAGATTTTTCTTTCCCTTCGATCGTCTTTCTTCTTCTCGCAGAACAATAGCCGCCTAAGATTATGGCAACGTCCGCGTTATTCTACGTGGGTGGTTTTTTGTCGATTGGTTTTTCTCATATTGTACGGTAAGGTGTGTTGAGGAGGTCGCATAAGGTGGGGAGGGGGAAGAAGGTTGAGGAATGGTTCTCGGGAGGGTCGCACACCCTTTGTAGCGCTGTTCATTAAGGCACCATTCGTCATCGGCACCCCGCCATCCGTGGCTTGCGAAAGGGAGGGGAGCAAGGGTGGATAACCGTGTGAAAACAGGAATGTTCCCGAAATTTCCGATACAGCGTGGCTGTTCTCCCTCTCTCGTTCGCCTTACAACCCCCACCACTTTCCCCAGCCCAATTCCCCGTACACATTTAAACAATAATAACTGCACCAAACTCAACCACACTCCATCAAAGCCCCTGCAGGTCGCGGCACGTGATATAATAGCTACCCCAAGAGGTCGCAAAGGAAAGGGATGTTGTTTAAGGGCTTTTAAAGCTTAAGGGTATTCAAGTGCGATAAAATATAATTTTAAGAATTATTGTAAGTTTTTTAGACTTACTCTTACTAAACAATTTTAGCTCTCATAGTTTTCTCATAACGTTACATCAAAGTAAACAATTGTGTTATACTTAAATGTAATAATTCACGGTTAACTAACGTCCCATGAGCTATGTAATAAAGAATTTAGAATCCCACAACGCACCTTTTTGATATAAACAAAAAATACCACATAATTACAAGGAAAAAGTTGGAAATAAGTAATTTTTTCAATTACAAAAATAGTTCACTGGAAGTTCTTTTTATCGTTCTGTTACACAGCACATGAAACTGTTAATTGTTTAATTTAAGGAACTGTTACTGTTTTCATGGCAGTGTAACATGCAAATTGTGACCTTGATGCACCATTTTGAGAAAACTATGAGAGCTAAAATTGCTTCGTAATGGGAAACTGTGCTCAAAAGTAACGTCTAAAAAACTAACACTATTTCATAAAAATATAAAATTATGATTTTATCGCACTTGAATACCCTTAAGGGTTACTGTACGCATTTTGCGCGTGCATAACGAATACCCTTAGCCTTTAGGCGTAAGTCGCTAAACTGCCGTGCATTCTTCTCGCCGACATCTTGTTCTGTTCGACATTCAGTGTCTTACGCTATTATTGTATTACGTATTATTAATGTTGAAGGAATACTCTACACACTTTACCTTTTATTTGAATAATCGGTGTTAAGATTCGCATATCTCAAAAGGACCACAGTACAATGCATTTTCGCAATTTTCGGTCTCAAGGAAATATACTTTAAGAACATGCTGTCTTGTTTCTACAGTTGATGCAATAATTATTGTTTTTAGCTTAAACGAGAGCAGATATAAAATATCTGTTTGGCAGTTTGGTCTAAAATGGTTTTTGTCCTGTTATCAAAATTTTCAAAACAATAAATCATACGACTTCGACAAAAAATGTCAATTTACCAGAATTTAGTTAATTACAAAATTAGCTAAAACCATAGCATTAACTGCCCTGAAAAAAATCAGTCAACGTGGAGAGTAAGATTTTAAACAAAACTGCCAAACAGATTTTTTTTACATCTCCTCGCATTCAGGCGTAAAACATTAATATCTATAAAAAATTAGAAACAAGATAGCATGGCTTTAATGAGTAGTGATGAACTTTAAATGGGTACGCCAACATGTTTAACATTCTTTGAATGCTGTTATAAAGCAGACATCACCTAGTAACGGCCGAAACTCTACACACATCTCGGCGGTCTTGAGAGGCGGGCACCTTAAGTCCGCTTGCTTATAAATTATAACAAAAATAAATAATTCATGTGATTGTCTCAGATTAAAAATTTCAATAGAGAAAAATTATTGCACTGTGGTTACTATTATCGATGCAACAAGTAGGGGAATATATAAATATGTACAAAATCACACATCGTAAAACAGTTGGTTTAAGGTTGAGAAAATTAAATTAAATTCCACGCACAAATTGACTCTATTCACAACAATTGTTCAGAATTGGCACCATTCCCTTTAAATTCATACATTATACCGTCTTGTCAGGTCATCTCGATAATGTACGAAATTGCTTTTTTTGTGTAACTGCAGTTGTTCCTCGCTTGTGTATCGTTGAAGAAGTACTTCCCAGTTAATTTCGGTCGTCTTGTGTCAGCCACAACATGACGAAAACTTAAGACATAGTTATATTATCATGAATACACTTTAAAAAAAACGCCATGAATAAGACACCTTGAATAACCGGAATACACGCTGGCAAATCAATATATTATTTATACTGTTGCAAAGTAAACATTAAGTTAGTCGAAAACGCTTAAGGGCTTCTGCTTACACATATTTATGTGTTCTTCTATGGGTTATTACTAACTAAAATTTAACGATTACTTTGTACTGTGTGCAAGCTCTCCTCTTTTTTAAACACATAGTGAAATATTATTGGTGCTCCTCCCATTTAAAGGAGCTAATACAGAAATTGTTCCTTGAATAATTGAACTTACATACTGAACATATTATTTTTCATTTTTTAATGTTTTCACATTTGAACTGATGTGCATTGTTTTAACTGAGCATTGTGTAAAGTAATATTTCTACAGAGCTACACTATGAAAACAGTATGAAGCTTATCTTCAAGATCGGTATAAAAAGTTTTATGACGAAAATTAGAAGTATAGTAACGGAATGCATTTATAAATCTCGCTGGCAGCTCGTAAAAGTAATTAAATTTCCGCCTTGCGTAAAGAAAGGTAATGGTAAAAGAGGAGCGAAATTCACGCTATCACCTCCCGTGCAAGAAGAGGTTAAAAAAAAGGGAGAGTAGAAGTAATTTCAGAATAAACAAGTGAGAGTTAAATTGAGGCGGCGGAGTTCAGTTTCTCAAGGGAGCCCCACCTGAGGTTTAGTGTCACCTGCCGTAAATGAATTAGCGTAATATCGCCACCAGCGACGTCTCGCGACAAATTGAGTTATCGTCAAAGTTTTAGTCAGGAGAGAGGACGAGCCAACACCGCGTGAGAAACGGAGATGAACTACATCCAACCAGACACTTGGCACCAACACGATAGAGGTGAAGTGACGATGGGATAATGCAAGATATTGGACTTAACACCATGATCTTCCATTTATTTCAAACAATTGCAAATAACTCGGAATATTTTTTAACTAAACGCTTTGAAAAAAATTAAAACTGTGTAAAGTCATATGATACACAGTTTTGCCCGAGAATTTTTTTAATAATATACCGTTTGCTAGCAAAAAATATATATTTTGCTTCGTTTTGGTTTATTTTGACAACAAAACATTTGATATTTCAGGGACGAAATTCTAAAAAAATCCATTTGGTATAATGCAACAGAAAATGCAGATACAAACGATGATACATATGTGTTAAAACTGCAAGAATGAATTTTTGATATATGTGTTAATTTGCGTTAAATATAATATTTTCCAAACCACTGCTAAACTAAAGAGCGAGGCCTTAAGGGGCTTCCCTAGTTTGTTAATTATCTCAATTTCACAATAATTTGCTTACTATAATTGTTTTAAAAAATATTTTTTCTACAGTTAATTTTTTGGAGCGAAGGTAGAAGTAGTAGTAGTTTATTACTAGAGTCGAACTTATGCTGGAATACCAATACGATGACAAAAGTAAGAATTTCAGTGAAATCCGTTATACTACACATTCTTCTGTAAAAGAAATAATTTACATAAAGTTACCTGGTTGTTTCCTTTTTGGCACATTTAGTAATGGATATTTTTGTCAAAAACCGACAAAGGAAAACTGATTTTCGTATTATCTGTATGTTTTTCTCCTCTACACTCACAGGTAATCTCCCCGTGGTCATTTATACTCCAAGGTTTCCACCTCTCTGTGTGCCTTGTCACACGAGAACACGCCCAGCTCTACGTCCGTCGGCCGCTTGCTCATATCTTGGTTGTGCAGGGACGCTCCTTAAGGCGGCCGCCTGACTGGTGCTCGAACTGCGTGCAGCGTGTTCGGAGTTACGTTTTTTCTCTGAGACTAGAAAACGTGCGTCCACAATGCTTACCTGCGAAAAGAGAACACACTTCACACTACTTGCAAATGTGACTTTCAGACACCACGCACATTGGATGCAATATTTTAAAGCCCTCGAACTTGGCTAAACTCGGTTTTTCCACGCGGTTGTTCCTCAAAACATATGTACCGGATTTGTACGAAATTGAGGTCTACAAGTATATTGGACTTTGCTACAGCGAGGCGTGTAATATTTGTAAAAAAAAGTTACGGCGGCAACACTGCGCGCGCGTTTACTGCTTTAGCCGTAGAGGTGATATCACAGTGCATGTGCCGGCCGACGTCGCTCGTAACGCCTCACCGATTTTTGCATCACACACTCACAAACAAGCCATTCACTAGGCAGCCGCCTTAAGGGCGTTCAAGTGGGGAAAAATTCATAATTTTATATTTGTATAAAATAGTGTTAGTTTTGTAGACATTACTTCAGAGAACATTAATATCTAACGGAAAAAAATTAGCTCATCTAGTTTTCCCGTAATGTCACTTCAAAGTCAAAATTTGCATATTTTTACTTCATACAAAACTTGAAAACCAGTAAATA